>WNWU01000162.1:1642607-1656455 GCA_012654045.1 Ptyas mucosa | reverse complement strand
ATGGGGGAACAGCTGAATTTGCTATCTGAGTGAGTATTAACAGACAAGGGACAAAACATCAAGCAGTGCAGTTAATATTATGGCGGTCAAGAGGAATATATCCTGGAGAGGTTAGGGAGATCCCCACTAATCCGATTTTGAAAACATCTGTGGTCAGACCTTATTTTGTTTTCCATATCTACTTTGTATTAGCTGTCCAAATTAGTTTATTAGTTGCTGATTCTCCATTTTTCCTCTTTACATTTTACAATATTGTATTTATATTTAATGTTACTGATATTTAAAATTAAAAATAGCATACACAAAATAGGTAAATAACTATTAAAAAAATAAACTAGGAGACCTTATGGAGCTGGCCTCAATTATTTGAGGTCTCCTCTGAGTAGTTAGAAGGACTAATTCAGCCTTTCTCAACCTGATCTTCATTTGCATTAATAATTCCCAAAATTTCCAGTTGCCATGTGGCTGGTCAGTCTGGGGATTGTAAACTTAACACATCTAGGTGGTTAAATTAACCTCCATCCTTCATATTTAAAGTCTGGATTCTTTGGGTGTTAATGTAGTCCCAAGAATGGGATAATTGCAGAGTATTTTTCTGATGACAAAGCCTGCTCCTTGACTAGAATTTTAGGAAAAATGGAAACTTCTTCAAGGTACAGCAGAATTTTACTTGAAGTCATGGCTTTAAGTTACATTTCTTCTCCTGCAGAGAGGGTGAATGGTGTCAAGTCAGGTCAGTAGCAACTGGCAACGAATGCCGTATACCTAGCAACAACATAGCTAAAATTTCACACAGGTAAGCATTATGGTTTTTCTCTATCTGAAGTAACATCACAGAATATGGGGGGGGGGGTTTCTCTGTGTTCCAAGAGATCCTCAACCCTACAAGGAAAGTAGTTTCCCCCTTAACTTACACATATTTTTCATACTGGCCCGTTTTTGTCTTCAGGTGGCTCTACGATGGCATTGATCGAGCAAAAGCTGAGGAGTTGTTACTGTTGCCTATAAACCAGGAAGGTTCTTTCATCATAAGAAAGAGACAAGCAAAGAAAGGTATGGATTCTAGATAACGTCCAAAAGAATTTCCTAGTTCTATTAAGTGTGAGGAAATATAAGGTACACCAAGCGTGTGTGCTTTGCATGGCCTACCATGGATTAAATGTGATAACATCTAATTAAGCTTTGAAATTAATAGTTAAGCTTTCTCTTCAACTAAGACACAATGCAAGTTTTAAGGATACTAGTATAACTCTATAAACATCAGGAAAACTCATTGCTTTCAAGAGAATTTAATGAAACATATACATTTCTTTAAATCTCTGTTAGCAGTAGGATTGGGTGGACTTCTTTTCTGTCTAAATGTTACATATTGTTTTATTCTGACAAACAGGTTGCTACTCTTTATCAGTCAGATGCACAAATCATGAATCCTGGAATTGTGTAAAACACTACCGCATTAACTGCTTGGAGAATAACTGGCTTTATATTTCCCCCAGCCTTACCTTCCCAAGCTTGCATGAACTGGTGGATTATTATTCTGGTAATTATTTTTTAAAATTAATTATAAATTAAAGGGAATTATACGTTCTTTTCAGTTTTTGGTTGTGGCAATCTCTCTCTCTGTTAGAAAAAAAGAGACAATTGCTTTATAGAATGTTAGGCCAGTAGGCAAAAACTTCAGCCCTTTGGAGATAAGGTGGAAATGGCCAAAGATCTGTACAGATTCCACATTCCTGGCTTCTTCTCAGTGAAAAATAACTTTTGTGCCACCATACTCTTGATTCTGAGAGTACCATTTTCTATAATTCTGATTGCCATTTATTTTATTGTAATTTAAAATATGGAGTCTGGGTAAAAAATGTTGACTAACATTTGAAAAAACTGGTATATTTGTAGTATCAACTTTTCAGAAGCCTACTGTCAAGAGATAATTTTGAAGTTCATGGAGGTTGTTGTTTTTCAGCTCTTCATGTGATCTCGTAATTTGATCTTTGATTGTCAATAAATTATTCAATTCTACCATTTGTTGCCTGTCGTATGCCCAGCCTGAAGCTCAGAATGTTAGGAGCCATTTCCTGGTTATATTGTTATATTGGCTAACTTTCTTGGCTGCTGTATTTATTTTTTGGATGTTTTTGGTTAAATGTTTTATGGTCTTACAATTTTAAGCTGCCCAGAGTCAGTTGGCTGAGATGGCTAGCTATAGAAATTTAATTTTAAAAAAACCCCAAGATTTGTAAGAATCTATCATGTTTGCTTATTCTCTTTAATAGAAAGTAGTGATGGCTTATGTTGCTGTTTGAAGAAACCATGCTTCATCCAAGGAGCTAGTTCCAGCTTGTTTCATAATCTTCCCAAACCCGTGGAAGCAAAAAAATCTGCTCTCAACTGGCAACAGATCAAGAGGTTATTTTATTTTTTATATTCAACCTATACTCAACCTTTATCAAGAACTCAGTAATATGGCTTGCTGGATTGTTCAAATTTTGGTAACAAATCAACAATATTTTACAAAATCATGTTTGCACAATTTAGGGATATTTATTTGACTAATATGCTGCTCCAATTATATCTGATTTGTTTAGGACCTTCAAAATAGTAATATTAAAAACTAAATACAATAATGTGAAAATATGAGCAACCAATGTAATTTCTTGAGCACTGAATAGCAACCTTAGTATGTATGTATATATGTGTGTGTGTGTATCTCACTTTATATAAGAAACAATTCCTGTTTCCCCAGCCCATGGAAATAAACAGATCTTAATAGTTTTATGAAAAACTGACAGGTGTTATATAGGCAGATAAGCTGAAACTCAAAATTGCTAGTTCTGGACCAGTTACAGCTTCCAATAGTCTTCAATTTCATGTTGTGTTTATTGCAATAATCAAAACAAGTACCAAGGCATGAGTGACTGCAGGTAGTGTTGGGAAGCAACAGACCATTTAGCAAAGTTAGACCATACAGTTGCAGTGCCACTGAGGTCATTCACCCTTTAGACCAGGGGAATACTGTGGTGCCTCCCCCTCTTCTCCCCCATCCCACTCCTAGCAGGACTGGAGTACTCAGGGCTGCTTTCTATGCTTCCTGAAAGCAGCTGCCATTTTCAGGGCCCCAATTCCTTGCTGAAATGGTAGCTGTTTTCAGAGCTCTAGAAGCTGCAACCTTCTTCTACCTCTCTAGGTTTTGGGACGTCAATCCTTGCATAAAAGGCAGCTTCAGAACAAGCTTTCCTTTGCTCAACCCTTCCCTCCCCAAAGCCACATTTCTTCAATTGAAAAAAAAAAACCCTGAGAGGGACAGACTTTTTGATAAACCCCCCACCCCCGTTAAGTTTATAGAAATGTTGATGGGCTCAGACCAATTGTGAAATTTGGATTCACCCTGGAACTTGACAGTCACACTGGAATTTCCCTGCCAAAGATAACCAGTACAGGGTTAAAGTAGTGCTATCTACTTTAGAGAAATGTTTTCCCTTCCACAGTGAGTTGGAGCTGTAGTTTCATGGTCCTGCAGCAGTAAACATCAGTACACAATAGCCCTAAGTACCATATAATACTATTCTGAAGAAATTGTATTCAGCAGGATGTGATGTTTTTAAGATGGGATCAAGTTACTTCATCGTGGCTGAATTCTCATCTTTCTCGGTCGAAAAATTTATATCTGAAGCAGTTTTTAAAAAATGTATGATTGTCTCAGTGAAAGAAGTTTTAACATTTCACACTGCCAACAAAAGCAAGTAAGGATAAAATATCCCCAACAATCTCCAAACTATTTCAAGCGCCTTGATTCTGATAAGACAACATGATACAAAATAATTGTTACTGATAAAATATATAGATAGCAGCTATCTTTTTAGCTTTTAAGAGTCGTGTGGTGCAGCTAGAATTCAATACTGCAGGCTAACTCACTGCTCAATCCAGGATTTTGATTCTGAGCAGCTCAAGGTTGAGTCAGCCTTCCATCCTTCTGAGGTCGGTAAAATGACTGATTATTGGGGATAATATGCTGACTCTGTAAAGCACTATGAAGCAGTATATAAATCTAAGTGCTATTGCCATCTTGCTTTCTAATAATATACTGAATCTTTCATTTAGACCTTGGTTTAATTCAGCAGATGCAAGGGCATTATTTAATGTTCGAGCACTCCTTCAATTATTCCCAGGACTTGTGGCACTGGCAAATTGAGAAACTATGATTGACTCAATTTCTCAAGACGTTTCTGCAGCTGAAGGTGACTTGAGGTCTCCTGGATTCTAATTCAACAATTTAACCAGTACTCTACACAGAGATCCCCAACCCCCAGTCCATGGACCAGCACTGGTCCGCAACATGCTAGCAACTGGTCTGTGTGAACAAGCGAAGCCCCATCTGCAGGATGCACGCAGCACATGAAACCACGCCCCCCCTGGTCCGTGAAAAAATCTCTCTTTACATAACCGGTCCATGGTGCCCAAAGGGTTGGGGACCACTGCTCTACACTGGTTCTATATCATTTTAAAAACAATCCATGAGACTAGTTTCTTTGCAACTCCACAATCCTCAGCTGTAACAAACATAAACCACTGCAGCAAGGAAGTATTGCATCTGTTGCTACAAGGGAAAAATCCATGCCCTTAGCAAAAGCAAACTTTCCAGTGTACTGAAGCAGAATATGCTGATAGTTGTTTGCCTGTTCTTATGAGCATCATGCATTACTTGAAACAAAATAAAAACAAAGTCATTATTCTTCTTTTAACAATGTTGCTCAGAAATGTTTTCTTCTATTTAGCTCAGACTTGTTGTCAGAAGAACCGCTAGCAGAAGACTCACCCATCAGTCATGGCTTGCGAGAAGCAGTTACTACTTACTTGTTTATGACCGAAGACCTGTCATTACAGGGCACACCAAACAGAAAAGGAAAGCAAACCAAAGATATATAAAGCAAATATTGGAAGTATTTCTGGAACATGAAGCTTGAACACAAGATCTGTTGAATTTGTGGCATTTTTATCAAGTTGATTCAAAGTGGTTATCCTTAAATCAATGTTATCATAGTTATACTTTTCATCTTTTTCAAGATGCTTGGCTCATTGAAATATCGTGTGTTTGTGTGTAAAGTATATTTATGTATTTTCCCTACAGGTTTTGTACTTGTTAATTCATAATTGATTAGTAATGCAAAAAGTGAAGTATTCACAATAAACCAAATAATTGTTTCACCAGGCTGTAATGGAGCATTGGAACATTCATGTCAACAGTTCAAGAAACAACAAAGGAAAGCAAGGAAAGATGCTTTCTCTGATCTGAGAGGAAGAATGGTAGGAATGAAGCTACCAAAGGTAGAATGGAAATGCAAGTGTTCTCTATACAGTATCCACACATGGCATATAAAAGGCACACAAAAACCTATCGCAGCTTTTGACAGCACTCATAAGCTGCATGGTTTGCTTAATGAAGCCACAATACATTGGTTTTATGTTAAAACTAAACAAACCTCACATGTTCACCATCTTGAGTTATTTGTAAAAATAATAAAGGCGGAATACAAATAAAAATTTAAAAATAAATTATAGTGGAGTCATTGATGATGTCTGAACTTGGTTGTTTGCTTGCAAGTGTTTCACAACCTTATTTAATTGGGTAATGAAATGTCTACAAGCAAACAACCAAGTTCAGAGAGCACCAAGAAATCCATAGTTCAATTCTGAGTTATATATATTCTCTTATATTGTAACTACATTATAGCCTGAACAATCAGGAAACCAGTCCAAAGCCCACAAAAATAAAGTAGTTACTCTTAGTATTGAACTTGTCTGCCTCCGTTTCCTACACAGCAGACTTCCAAATGTTGTTAAATGATAATTCAGTGTCCCTAAGTACTGGCCATGCTAATTAGAAGTTCTATCAGTTACAATTTGTAACGCTTTGAAAGTTACATAAGTCTAAGTCCTGCTCTATAGTTTTAAGATTATCTTCAACATTAAAGGGATATAGCTAGAAATATAAGTTATTCAAGCCTTAACAAAATGCACTTACTTGTTTACAGCGAAAAGATAGAGAAATATTTTTTCAGGGATATTTTGTTATCTAGAAAACTCCCCATAATGTTATTGTGAGACAACTGGATGTCTTTAATAATCACAAACTTTATTCCAATTTATTACAGCAAAATAATTTTATCTGCTGTACAGCTGCTATACTTATAACCTATAAGCCAAATAATTGGAGAAAAATTATTCCCTGAAATTAGTCTTGGCATAAAGTCTCTGTCAGAATGAAAAAAAAGTAGACTGTTTCTGAATGAGATAAGATGGTCAGAAAAATGTTACTTCTATGACAAACACTAGATAACTGAAACCTACATAATTCTGCAGCATATAAACATTAAGGATTTTTATTCATAATTACCAATTTGTACACTAAACAGGTCTTCAACTCACAAATGTGCTTTAATTTAAACTTTGGTGGTGTCAAAAACAACTCCAATATCAAGGTAGGAAAAATCCAACATTCAGAACACCCAATGCAAAAATACCCTATTCTGTCCACCTCAAAAGTAATTTCTTGTCCCAGATGTTACCTAACAAAAAGGAAGTAGTGATGGAAATATGATCTGCAGGCAAATGATATTCTTAAACATATAAAATAGTTACGATACACCAATGTTCGAAAAGCTACTATATAATGTAGCTTCAATGTAAGCAGCATTTCTTCACTTTGATCTCACAAATAATGCTAGTAAGGAAACTAAAAATAAAAGTACAAAAAGGGGTTTCAAAAACATTGTTTAACATAATGTCCCATTGCCTTTGGGAACAGTACCTCATGCATAGACCTTGAGACTCTTTGTTATACACAAATATAAAATTAACTGATTCCCAAAACCACACTTTACAAGTATCTACAATGAAAACATTTATAATATTGAAAAAGATTATGTTTCAAACTATAACCGGAATGGCAATTATTAACAGTAGGGAAAAAAACAATACCATGGCCATCACTGGCCGTGGCTAGATTTGAATCTGTAATACATCCTTCTTTGTGTAGACACTTTTATACCCTGCGTTCAGGATATGTCATCAGTACATGGGAGGCACAGCATGGCCAGATTTAAAAATTCAAGAATGCACAGAAGCTCAACATAAATGGGCGTCCCAGTACCATGAGAATCATGCTACAATGTCATGATAAATATGGAAAATGATAATTTACTAGGAAAAGAAGTGCAACCAAATTGGGACCTTCTACTACATCTATTTAAAATAGTAGATTAGTTTCAGATCATATATGCAAACCTCTTGTAACAGTTTACTATAAAATTAGACATTCATACTTGCTAGGCTTGAAAATAATATCTTCTATTGATTAAATACCGTAGTTATGCATAAACTATTAGGATAAAGTATGAGTCTTTCTGACACATTAAGTCACTTAAATAAACTAGGCAGAATGTTATCTACAGCCTTGGATCACTAATTATTTTTTGGCTCTTAAAACTTTGTTCTCCAGTGGCACAATTTTGTCAGTGTATATATGCAAAGAACATTAATGGTTATTTCAACTTGATACAAGGAATGAAAAAATCCTTTGCCAATCTGCTCCTACATTTTGAAGACAAGAATAAATCCCTTTCCATAATGTTAAAAAATGCCTAGCAAAGGCCAACTGAACAAAATAAGGGCAATCTCTTTACTTTTATGAAGAGTAACCCTTGCTCCTAAATAATTCCCTGAAGTCAGTTCTGCATCACATGCAACAAGCATGCTATTCCATTAAAATAGAGAGTGCTCATCATATGACAGGCTCCAGCCATCCAGCAGCAATTTCATATCATGTTGAACAGCAAAGTGCTATTTGTTGTACTTTGCCCAAGTCTGTGAGAAGTTGTTTTATACAATGCTTCAGTTGAGGAAGTCTTGCTAACGGTTCTGGTGGCTCCAGCTCTCCAGTATAATCCAACCAACTCTCTAAAACTGTAAGAGAAGGTACACAACAATCACAAAGGTCTAAGTTACTGATGGCTAAATTTAAGTAGATTTGTATTAGCTATAAAGAGTTTCAATAGGATAGTATAATCTTTCATTTAAAAGAATCAATTTTTCAGATACTTTTTAATAAAATATATTAACTATCAAGAAATTTAAAATAGCACCCCAAATATAAACATACAGTAGTGAACTGTTATAATCTGTGCCTAGATCAAAACATATGTTTGGAATGTTTTAATTTGAGCACAGATCAAATGAGAAGGGATTGGTCTATGCATACTCATGGGATAGAGGAGGGAGCAAAGATATATGGTGGCTGAATGGAGGGTGTTGACAGAACAAGGAAAGTCACTGGGAAAACTAGTGGGGTAAGCAAACTGCTTTGTTATGCCATGTTAGGAACCAATGACAGGTAAGAGGAAGTGCCAGTCTTGCCCTATTTGCCCCATCTGAATTTTGTTTAAAACCTGGAATTAGAAAGAAGTTTGGCAGAACATTGAGAACACGGTTTGCTCCAGGTTTAAAATGTTTTTCCCATTTTATGCATGCTCCTAATATGTGTGGTGATTGAACGGTTAAGATGCTGGGCTTGTTGACTGGAAGGTTGGCATTCGAGACCCAAGTATTGCGTGACAGAATAAGCTTCCATTACTTACCCCAGCTCCTGCTAGCAGTTTGAAAGCATGTGAATGCAAGTAGATAAAGAGGTACCACTTTGGTGGGAAGGTAATATTGTTCAGTGTGCCTTCAGCATATAGTCATGTTGGCCACATGACCACGGAAGCATCTTTGGACAACAATGGTTCTTCGGCTGTGAATCGGAGATGAGCACCGCCCCTAAAGTCAGAGATGACTGGCAGGGGAAACCTTTACCTTTTAATATGGGCTATGACAAGTGCTCTTTATTCTTTTTACTATAAACCTGAAAGTTAGGGATGAGCCATCCACTAGGGGAATTTGCAAATGATACCAATATATTCATAATGGTGAAACTGAAGGAGATTGAGGAGGCACAAATGGAACTCAAGTCACTTGATGGTATCTGAACTGACATCCAGAAAACACACATTGGAATTATGGTGAAATAGCTCAGTGAAAATATACAAATCCAGCTCATAAAAAACAATGGATGATCCAAATGACATTAAGGACATTTTCTAGTTTTATTTTTTTTAATTCAGAGGAAAAAGAATGAAAACATTGTGTGTGTGTGTGTGTGTGTGTGTGTGTGTGTGTGTATAATTTTATTTTATTTTAATTCTCTTTTTGTAGGTCTTTTGTGTATTTTTGTTTCATATATGTATGTGTGTGTATGTGTGTGTATATATGTATATGTATGTGTGTGTACACACACACACAAACACACACACACACACGAAGCCGAAAACACCAGCCTGAAGAAGACGAATGAGACTTTGTCAAAACGTCGCCAAGACACTTCCAATTTTATGCGGGAGAAAACCTGAATAAGCAAAGACCTACATACAAACACCTGTGAAAACCTCAGAAAACATATATATATAATATATATGTATGTATGTATGTATATGTATGCAAGTATGTATGTATGTGGTGGAATTCATTTTTTTTCACTGTAGGTGTGGCTTGGTGGCGTGGCAGGGGAAGGATACTGCAAAATCTCCATTCCCTACCCACTCCTGGGGGAAGGATATTGCAAAATCTCCATTCCCACCCCACTCTGGGACCAGTCAGAGGTGGTATTTGCCGGTTCTCTGAACTACTCAAAATTTCTGCTACTGGTTTTCCAGAACCAATGCTAATGCACAAAATACAGGAAAAAAAGAATGAAATGAAAAGAGATAGTAATAGATTCTGGGCAATACCCAAAGCCAATAGCCATTTGGGTTTTAAAAAATATAGAATCAACAAGATTGACCATTTCAAAACCTACCTGATTCAAAATATTATAATATCCCTAAATACTTCATGCTGGAAAGCAAGAAGTTCCTCCCTTAAAGCTTTGTTTCTTGATTTTCTAGTTATAGCTAGGTAAATGAAGGCATATAGTTGAAAGTAGATGTGGTTCAACATTATTTATTAACTTTGTTGTTTTTCATTTCTAGTATTTAGTGGCATATAGTTTTCAAACTATACTTGGAAACTACATCAATTTACTGTAACTTTATTTAGAATGTTTTCAGATACATCAAGTCTCTGTTTAGTAAAAGTACCATCAGTCAGTCAGTCAGTCAATCAATCAATCAATGAAACCAACTGAGAAATCACAGGAAAAGTACTGCAGGCAAAGCATATGAAATCAAACGATTGTTACTTTACTCCATGTAATTTTCAAGTGATACTATATTAAAATGGTTGGAGAATATACACACACACACACACAAATATTCATCAAAAAGTACTATAAAATCCAGGTCTCATCACTGCACATTATCTTTGGGATGTATGTGAGACACTGTAGTGTTTTAAGATAGCAATCTTGAAATCAAGGAACTGAGACTGTCTGACTTAAGAACAAAGCTATCTGGGTGGCTTTGGGCCAATTACTTTATTTCAGACTTAGGAAAAGGCAATGGCAAACCACTTCTGAAAATTTTATTAAGAAAACAGCATGGTCCTGTAAATGCATTCTTGACTCAAAGGCATGCATGTGCAAATAAGCACACATGCACCCAATTGATGTTATAACTGATAATAAAGTACATAAGCATCAGTTACAGATAGTCCACCACAATTGAACCCAACATTTCTGTTGCTAAATGAGGCAGTTGTCAAGTGAAGTTTGCCCCATTTTAGGGCCTTTCATGCCACAGTTAAGTGGATCCATGCAGTTGTTAAGTGAATCTGACTTCCCCACTGACTTTCCTTGTCAGAAGATCGCAAAGGGTGATCATATTACCCCAGGACCCTGCAACTATCATAAATATGAGTCAAACGTCTGAATTTTGATCACATGACCATGGGGATGCTGCAATGGTGGTACCTGTGAAAAATGGTCATCCCACTTTTTTCAGTGCTGTTGTAATTTTGAACAGTCAGTAAGTAAAAGGTTGTAAGTTGAGGACTACCTGTAATGATTTCCTATTAAACTTAAGGCTTACATTTTCTTTGAAGCACTACAAATTCAATTTACACCACCATAATAAAGCAGACAGTTGTATTTCAGAGTAGTTGCTCTTAAATATAAGCAACTTTCTTCAGTATCTATCAACAATTTTACTGTATTTGGCAGCTCATAGACAATGTCCCTTTCTGCTATAGCCCCCACTTTAGGGAACACCCTCTCCTCCCCCATACAGAGGCTGGCCTTCTCTGTTTTAGCTTTTGGGAGGTCCTGTTTGTTAGCAAGCCTCAGGACTGGCAAAATAGTGGGATGGCTCCTGTGTAATTAATTCCTTTTTGCTTTATCTCTTTTTATTCTGGGTTGTTTTTTATATGAACAATATTAATTCACTTGATTGTAAGATGGATGGCTATATAAATATGATGAATAAGTAAATGAGCATGCCTCTTTTAGTTACAAGAGCTAGAAATCTATTTCAATATGGAAAACTGCAGTTAAATTTAAGGGAATATTATACATGATAGAAGTCTACCTGGAATCAGCTATGTTTTAACAAGATTTAACCTGATCCACTTTAGAGGACTTGCATCAGCCTGCATACTGATAGTTTCATCCAAGCTATTGTAGTATTTGAAAAACATCCTGTGATGACTTAATGAAGAACTTTTTAAAATTTCAGTTTTGAAGACACAAAAAAACCTCGATGATGAACTTTGGATAGATAGAAAGACACAAGGGAAAAACACTGGCCTTTCTGGGAAAATTCTAAACTCAGTTTGCCAACCCAATATGATTATGAACCTAGATTAAACAGATTTAATGTAAGAAATAAAACACAAGACAAAACAATTGAACAGATCTTAATTGAACTGCTAAAATTTGTAGCAGAAAAAAGCCATTACCATCTAGTTCCTTTTCAATTAAATCCATCCTGTGGGTAACTTCATCTTGCAGGGACTCAACGTGGGTTAAAAGGTTAAGCTGCCACTGCAGCTGGGAATTCATAATTCCATCTTTGTCTTTCTCAAGCAATTTCACTTCAGTATCTTCTTCTGATGTGATTTTTTCTCTTACCTAGAAAAATACGAAAGTTAACATTCCCTATAAACAGTGAACAATTTTAAAGAAAAACAGTTCAAGAGATTATATATAGGGAGCTGTCGTTGCACAGTGGTTAGAATGCAGCATTGTAGGCTAACTCTGTCCACACCCAGGAATTTGATCCTGACTGACTCAAGGTTGACTCATTCTTCCATCCTTCCAAGGTTGGTAAAATGAGGACCCAGATTGTTGGGGGCCATATGCTGACATTGTAAACTGCTCAGAGAGGGCTGTAAAGCAATACAAGTTTAAGTGGTATTGCTATATGTTTAATTCCTAATATTTTTGGTTGAAGATTAAATAATAATGGCTGGCTGTGAATGAAGTACAAATTAACAAGTCCAATATTTCATAAGTTATACTCTCTCTCTCTCTCTCTCCTTCCTTCCTTCCTTCCTCTATGTCTGTCTGCCTCTCTCTCTCTCTCTCTCTCTCTCCTCTTAGCTACATGAACCCAACCAATGTAATCATCATCACAATAGCATAGGATTTCCAATTTTCCATCTGTAATGTTAAAACTACAAAGGGTTCAGTAAAACATACCTTAGAATAGTTATGTTTTGATTCATTTTCCAACTTGCATATTTCTCTATCCAGTTCCCATCCTAATCTCTCCACTACTGCATCATCTCCATTTTCTCTTATCCTATTAACACCATCATCAATGTCCGAATTTCTGGTTTCTACAACAAGTCTCTGTTCTATAGCAGGATAGTAAGCTCGAGGTTTTTGGTAACAATGCTCACTAGTGATATAAGATTCCTCTACAAACGGAATGGTTGGAGGTTTCTCAACTGTTCCATTAAAAGTTCTATAACTTGTGGTTTCCTCTTTGCAACTGTTTTCTTCAATGTGAATGAGTCTAGTGGTATGAGATTTTTCTTCTATTTTGAGATGCTTCCAAGGCTGACACCAAAGTTTCAAGTCAGGATGTTCCTTGCTTCTGTTAAAAAGATAAATACATGGAAATTACATGGAAAACTTTTACTAGAATTCATCTTACACCTTTTATCTTCTAAATTCATCTGAAATAGCTGGAAACTAGCCATCGTGAACCTTCTATCAGATTTCAGAGAAATCAGGATAGTGTTAGTGCTTGGCATATGCATATTACAGATCTCTTACTATTTATGAGCACCATTAACTTAAAAAGAATAAATAAAACAAGTAAAAGCATCATCTGACATAAAGGAACCTATCTGAATTTAATGTTAATACTTAAAAACATAGTTCTTCAGTGATTCCATTGATATGTTCAATAAAAGTAGATTCTTAAAAATCATATAAGTATTTAGAACACTGTAAAATGGAAGACAAATCTTCATAATGGCTTCAAAGAACGCGTGATGTACAAGTTCAAGCATGTGTTCTAGTTATTTCCAAATTATGTGCCACGGAATATTCCTCAAAGGCTCCTATAAAAGGTAAAAAGAAAAGCTACCCCATTAATTATTATTTCAAACATCCCTTTAATGATTAGTGAGTCCTACCTCAGTTATTTCACATAAATATAGCCATGTACAAATGTTGCAAATGAAGTTTCATTTACCAGTGGTAAAGAGGAGCAAATGGGAGGAATAGACCTATTAAAATATAGGGAACCCTACTACCTTGCTCTTTCTTATCAGTATTATTTGATATCTTACAAAAACAAATCATTAACCCAGGGGTTCCCAAACTTGGCAGCTTTAAGACTTGTGGACTTCGACTCCCAGAATTCTCCAGCCAGC
>WNWU01000162.1:1452330-1642207 GCA_012654045.1 Ptyas mucosa | reverse complement strand
CTCCAGCCAGCATAGCTGGCTGGAGAATTCTGGGAGTCGAAGTCCACAAGTCTTAAAGCTGCCAAGTTTGGGAACCCCTGCATTAACCAATTCAAGTTTTGATTAATCAGAATGATTGCTATGATTCCACTTATGGCCTGAAGCTAGCTTCTTCCAACTAGTTTGGGTTTGGATATAGATGGTGTATTTTCCTACTGATAGAAAAATGAAATATGAAAGGTATCCAAGGTCAAGTTGGACCATAACAGGGGAAGTACTGTAAAAATGTTTTAATACACTGGTGTCAAACTTGCAGCATCATGCTGCCGTCATGTGACTTTTTTCCCTTCCCGGAGCTGGGGCGGGCATGGCTTGCACGTGATACATCTGGCCTGCAGGCTGCCAGTTTGACACCCCTGGTTTAATATTATCCTGGACCAATCTGATAAGCACACCAGTATCTAAATGTTAAGGTTATACAATAGCTTTATGAAATTAAATTTTATTTAATTCTTTGAATTGTATCATTATAATTTAACCAAATACATCCAAATATAGCTTACTGCAAAATGCTCATCTTCAACTGAAGTCCATGTAGCACTTCTATCACTTTTTGCACATCGCCAAGAAGCTGGTGTGTAGCTACTATTTTCTTAGCATTTTGATGGGAATAGTTTTCTCCCAAAAATGCTAAACCATGCATGTGGCCATTGCATAACCATTCCTTTTCATACCAATACTTCAAACTGGATCGCTTGCCTAAAGCAACAATAGGGAAGTAAATGGGAGGAATAGACCTATTAAAGTAAATCAAAAATAAAAGCAAGTATATGCTCATTATTAGCCATATTCTAATCTGTCACTATTTTAACTTTTAAAATAAACAAATAAATAAAATTTGCACATTTGGCAGAGAAATTTAACCTCCAAATCTGAAAAAACTTTCAATAATAATAAAAGCTATAACAAACTACATTTTAATTATAATCTTTTGAATAAATTAGTAAAAAAAATAGTAAAAGTGTGAGTTTAAAACTATTTTAATTAAAGAAAGCACAATAATATCAGTGGTATTATTCCCTCACCCAGACCATGATTCCCAATTCTGTCTTCTCTTAGAGAACTGAAAGTATTTTTAATCACGTTTCAGGCACAAACAGGAAAACATTAGGAATATTGTACAAATCCTTTAAAATAGAGTGGGGTTTTTATTTATTCTGCTGTATAATGTTGCATAAAAATTTGTGAAGACTTTTGAATTTTCAATATTTTTGCATACAAGTCCAAAACTAGAAAGATAATTTAATTATATCAATAAGTAAAAAATTACACTTATTTATTTATTGAAGAAAATATATTGAGAACATATCACATTTTAGATAACTTTTATGCAGAAATATTAAACATTCAACAATGATGAGCCTATGTTGGTAGTAGCAGCTTCCCCCTTGCCAGGACTATAGTGGAAGACTCAAGCAGCTGGCTAAATTCAATTTTTACTAATTAAACAAGATATATTCCACCTTTTCAACTGAAAGAACAATATTAATGATATGTAGATTCAAAATCAGTAATTTTCACAAATTATTATATATATTACCAGTGTAGCATATTCACTATATTGACTATTACGGTAAGTTAAACAATTTGCTATCAAATACTTAAAAAATTAAGGTATTATCAAAGAGCAGTACAATAATACATAAAATAATATAATTATTACATACTATTAGAAGACTCTGCAACCTTAGAAATCTTTGTACCTGGAGGATCTTGACAAACATAACACGTATATTTCTCAGGTACATTTTCTTCTAATAAACCCATACAAACTCCATGCTGCCAACAGAGACATTCTTCACACTGTTAAATATTAGACAGAATTAGGTCAAACAGGTAAGCACAACTTGCTATTTCATACGCTAAACAACAGATTTAGACTATTTCAAACTCTCTCTATAACATTGGGGCAAGTCAAGGTATGGTCATTTAAGGCGTTTCTAGACCATGCTCCATCCTGTTGTTACCATCTCTGAAGCAACATCTATCAGATACATTAGGTTGTAGATAGTAAAGGGCTTGACTGCTTCTTTAACTCAGGAAAATCTGAGTTGGAAAACAAATTTGAGGCTTGTAAATCATTACTGTTTTAAAATTATGATAATTTTGATTATTTCTTCTGTTTGTTGGGTAACAAATTCCCTTTTTTTGTAGAAAAGAAGTACAATCATTATCCATAAATAGAAACATAGAACAGAAATAATACAAATAAGTTGACCTGAACTTTTTTAGCATTTGTCCATGAGCTACTACAGTAAATGTCTAGAACAAGTAAGAAAACAATAAGTTGAGAAAAAAATCTGCCATCTCTTCATGGTAGACAAGACTAGGAAAAAGTATAAAGGCCAATATTATTTTTATTATAAGTTACATTAACCGAGTCTTCCAAGTCTGAATGCATTTCCCTTGTTTCCCTTTTATCTTCCTGAGAACTTGGGAAGATCCTGCCTGGAACAGTTTCTCAAATTATAGTTCCGACTCAGATTCCTTTATCCCACCATTGCTTTAGTACAGGTAGTCCTTGATTTACAACAGTTCATTTGACCATTCAAAGTTACAATGGCACTGGAAAAAATGACTTATGACCATTTTTCACACGACTGTTGCAACATCCCCATGGTCCCATGATCAAAATTCAGCCACTTGGCAACTGACTTATAATTGTGACAGTTGCAGTGTCCTGGGGTCATGCAATCACCTTTTGCCACCTTCTGACAAACAAAATCAATAGGCAAGTCAGATGCACATAACAATAATGTTAATAACTTAACTACTGCTGTGATTCACTTAACAACTGGGCAAAAAAGGTTATAAAATTCATTTAACAACTATCTCGCTTAGCAAGAAAAATTTTAGGCTCAATTGTGGTCATAAGTAAAGGACAGGTTTTTTTTGTCTCTCAAGATCATTCTGTCTAGCCATTACAAAATTGTACTTATCAAGAAGTCTTCCCAATTAGTTATCCAGGATAGAGTTCCAATAATCTTATGATTCCTATTTGCATTTCTTTGGGGACTGACAATTTCTTTTGTTATACTCTCATCTTCTACAATGTACCTGAATCATAAAGTCATTTTCTTCCTCTACTTCACAAATGCAGCGAACGATTTCAAAGTCATTATCATCATCTTCAAGATCTTCATCAGGATTGGT
Source organism: Ptyas mucosa (assembly GCA_012654045.1). Classification (NCBI taxonomy): domain Eukaryota; kingdom Metazoa; phylum Chordata; class Lepidosauria; order Squamata; family Colubridae; genus Ptyas; species Ptyas mucosa. Next base: position 1,639,015 of record WNWU01000162.1, on the reverse strand, counting down.
TGTTACATCAATATCTCTACTGCAGTCATCATCACTCCAAAACAAACTTTCTGCAGATGATTCACTCAGCGTATCATCCTCTGTGTGCAAACATTGAATTTGAATGAATCCAACAGATTGTGGATGGTTTATAAATTATTGCCTGCTACTCAATAGGTATTAGCAATATTTTAATACATTTTGATTTGCATACATGTGGAGAGCTGATGAATTGATAATTAACAACAGAAAGACATTGTTGCAACACAATCACAGATAAAGAACCATTCAAAAGAATCCAATATAGACATTTATTTATTTAGTGGATTTATTTTGCTATTCCTCTCACATATATGACTCTGAATGGCTAACAGTATTAAAAATAATTAAAACATATACAAAAATATAAAATCCACAGCATAGATACTATATTTGATCTTAGCCAAAAGATGAGAAAAGAGCTCTGCCCTCTCCCAGGGGCCCAAGCTCAGGCACACAATCACGTTTGCCGCCTTAGTAAGCCCAACGTGGACACTGCCAATCTAACTGCAGGGAGCATTATATTCCAGAGGGTGGGCCCCATGATAGAAACGGATCTCCTGGGCCTGCCAGTCATCAACTGAGGAGAGACAGTTCCTAAAGAACTTGGTCTGAAGCCATAAAGGACTTCAGCTTGACTTAACAATAGCAGTAACATTTACACTTATATACCATTCCATAATACTTTCCAGCACTCTCTGAGCAGTTTACAAATGTCAGCATATTGTCCCCAGCAATCTGGGTCCTCGTTTTACCAATCTCAGAAAGGTGGAAGACGGAATCAACCTTGAGCTGGTGGTCAGGATCAAACTCCTGACTGTGGACAGAGTTAGCTTGCAAAATTGTGTTCTAACCACTGCACTGCCACAGCTGCTTGAACCCAGAAGCACACTGGCAGCCAATGCAGCTTGCTATGCAGTGGCATCACAGGTCCCTAAAAATAGACCCAGCTAGCTGCCTGCAATTCTGCACCAGCTGCAGCTTCCAAATTATCTTAAAGGGCAGCCCCAAGGTACAGCACATTGCAGCAATCCAATCTAGAGGTCATTAGGGCATAGTCATGTTTGGAAGAGGGGAATAATAGTAATAGTCAGAAGGAGGAGAAACCCTACTTTTTACTGAGTAGTTTTACAGAAGAGTGTAAACTATTTCATAATATAGTTTTGTTACATTAGATATTTTACCATTTTACGAAAGGTATTAACATTAGGTAAAACCTGAATAGTTATCTGCTGACATTATCATTATACATTTTCATCTGAGTCCCATTAATCCCTACGCACTGCAGTAGATTTAGGGATTTTACGCAGACCCTAGCCCGTGTATTTCATTAATAGAAATTAGAATTCATAACTAGATTGGAATACAAAGATAGCATGGGAGAGAAAAATGTTCAGCTTATTCCACAGTGCTTTTTGGTATAACATGAGTTTGGCTAAAAGAAAGTACTAGCTGCTTTGGGGGTATAATATGGGTTTGTTCACAGTACAATGAACTCCTAGCTCTCAAAGTTTACCAGTTCCTTTGAAAACAAAGTCGCTGAGTCAGGATGAGCCAGTAAGGTATATAGATGACATCTTCCAGGATGTGATAAATTGTACATTTTAGAAAGAGCCGCCATAGTCATACTCTACTCAGTATCAAGGATGCAGCTGTAGAGGTGGTCAACAGTATTAAGTATCTGGGGGTGCAGATAACAAAAATCTGAATCCACACGTCATCCTTTGTGAAGTGTGCAAACCAGAGTCTGCATTTCCTGTGTCGGATGAGGAGAGCACATCTTTCTCCTTCTGTCCCGGTTACTTTTTACAGAGGCACAATTGAGAGCGTTTTAACAAACTACATCACTGTTTTGTTTGGTGGCAGCAGTACCTCAGACAGAAAGTTGATACATAGCCTGCTTATAAGCGCTATGTACATAGAGCTCAAAACATTGTTGGAGACCCCCCACACAGACTTTACAGTTTGTTTCTGTTGCTCCCCTCTGTGAGGAGGTTTCAAAGTATTTCTAGCAGGACTACCAGATTCTGTAACAGCTTAGTTCTCTATGCTATCCGTCTGGTAAACTCACAAGATTCGCTTTTCTCGCCATGAACATGTATACATCCGGACTAGACTGTGTTGTTTCTCTATGTCGTATGATATATGTGGGTATATGCATAATTTTGTATTTATTTATTTTGTCATATTTATGTAGTGTATATTGGAGGTGGTGACCCTTTGAGAGCTGTATGCAACGAAATTTCATTTTAATGTATGCAGATTAGTGTACATTCAAAGTGACAATAAAGTTATTCTAAGTATAAGTTATCATCCCATTTCAATGATACATCCCTTGCTCTTGGGGAATATGTGAGATTTGGAGGATCATATTGTTTCAAAGATGAAGGATATACTCTTGTAGGAGAAAAACTCTCAGATGATAAATTTCCATTCTTTTGTACTAGTATTTCTCTTAGGGAGCATACAAGGTTTTTGATTGCAGGTTATTGACTCATTGGAATTATACGAAGTGAGTTTGTATTGGCGGTAGAAAGTGGTGATACGCCTACCAGGTGTGAAGGCTATAGATGCCATGGACATGCCATCTAAATTAATTGCTGGGGGAAAAACAGCAGTCATGATCCACACTGGCTCCGGTAATGTTGAGAGATATAGCTAGGAAGTCCTGGGTATCAAATTTAGGCTACTAGGTAGCAAACTAAAGTCTATGACTGTCAACATGATGCTCCCTGCGCAAGCTAGGCAGGCAGAGCTTAATGCGTATGTCATGAAAACCCAGTTTACATTGGGTTAAAGGCAACAACCCTCCAAACATGAACTGCAAGAGAACAATGGTGGCAAGGGCATGTCTCCATCTCCTGTTTGTGAACAGCAAAAAAGCATCAATTAGCTATTGTGAGAAACAAACCGCTGGGCTAAGATGGGCCTTGGCCTGAGACAGCAGGGCTATTCTTCCGTTCTTAAGTTTTGCAAGCAATGCCTCTTGCTGAATAATAGAATATAAATTTGCAGAGATGTTTTGTTAGAAAGATTTAAAATTCCTTCTAAAATGAGGTGGAGGGTCAAGAAGCAAAAACTTTGTGAAACTTAAGGACCAACTGTACTGCCCAAATTCGCTTTCAAATCCTGAAAATATCACCCCCAAAATTTGGTCCTGGAAATGCCATGTCATTTTTTATATACCTTTTTCCTTAAGTGCAGACTTCCAAGTTTAAGAAATTTGCATATCCCTGATTTAAATAATTCAAAATTACACAAAAGAATAGAAATAACTACAAAAAAGGTATGTCTGTGTTAGATAACTGAGATATACTAATCTGCAATTCAAATGTCATAATTTAAAAGCTATCAACACTCAATCATAAACAGCAAGCCTGTGAAAATAATTCCCAATTATCATTAATATTCAGAATTATTTTTAATTTTTTTAGTTAAAACCATCAGAGAAAATACAAAAGCAATCTTACCAGTGATTTTTAATTTCTGTTTACGATGCCCAGAATCAGAGCTATGTATTTGTGAATTCAAATGTATACAAGATCGATTTGTTGAATTATATCTTGTTGTAACAGCAGATCTTGGAGGAGAAAGATCTTGGGAAAAGTCAACATTTTCTTCACTTCCTGAATGTTCTAGAAAGTTTAATTAAGTGTTATTATCCAGAACTGAATATTACAGAAAATGAATGCACACAAACTCTAATATTACGATTTATTGATTTAAACATTTTTATTTATTATTAAATTTATATGCTGCCCATCTTGCCTAGAGTAAAATTAACAATCATCCTACAACCAACTAAAAGTAACCAGATAGAACATTGAAATAAATATTAACATTAAAATTGACTTAAAATTAAGAAAGATGGCAAGGAAGGACGGAAGATGCACATGACAGAGAGGTGGTGTTTTATCGCAGTCCATTAACCACATAGATAACCCACATACTGCCAGAAACAGCTGTAAAATATGCAGGGTATACCCGTGTTTAAAATAGACATAAAATAGGTAGGCTATATCTAGTGTTTCATGGTTATATCTCTAATAAGCAAGCAATGACAACTATGTATATAACTGTATTTAAAAGCTTTATACCTGTCCGCATTTTTGTTCAACTTTCATTATTAATAATAAACTCTTTCAGTTACCACAGGTATGGAGATGGATCATAACTATGCCTTCTAAACTTCCCAGAGGTATCGCATTTGAATCCATTTGGGAGGTAGAGTGTGAATTATGCTTTCAAAATCAAAAATGTATGAAATGTTAATTGCCCTCTTCTGCATTAAGAGGCAAGCTCCTCTCACAGAAGAAAAAATTTGACCACCAGGTAAACCAGCAGAGATCTTCAGATTCTTTTCCATAATTACCGTATTTTCTGGCGTATAAGACTACTTTTTAACACAGGAAAATCCTCTCAAAAGTCGGGGATCATCTTATACGCCAGGTATAAGCTACCAACGCTCCGACTTCCCCAGCTGACCCCCAGTGATGGCAAGCCCCAGCTGTCTGGGGAAGTCGGAGCATCAGTAATATCCACCTGGATGCCTGGGACGGTGGGGGAAGCTCCACGCTGCAACCAGCTGGGTTCAGCATTCAGCGGCATGCAGCCTTGATGAGATCGGCACAGCTTCCCAAATCTGAGTTGCCGGCGCTGACCAATGACGCTACGGGAGCGCTGACAACATTGAGGGGTAGTCTTATATGGCGAGTATAGCCCAAACCCTATATTTTAATAGGAAAAGTAAGGGGTCGTCTTATACGCCCAGTCGTCTTATACGCCGGAAAATACGGTAATTGTTTCTGTGGCTCACAAGGTTTTTTTATATGAAAAGACAACTGATGTAGGCATATCTATTTTATTGGCTTCAACATAGGTTTTAGATATATTCTCTCTCAAATGATACAAACTGCTTAAGAAAATTAAAAGGTATCCCCCTCAGTAGCAATTTTCCATTAAAATATTACCTGTTTTTATTTTCTTTTTTTTCTTTTTCTTTTTCTTTGATTTTGATCTTCCAAAGTCTCTGGGTTTCTTTTCTTTGTTTTTATCCTTTTCTTTAGCAGCTTTAAAAAAATAGACACATCATTATATTTTATCCTTTATAGTTTAGAACAGGGGTCCCCAACTTGTGGGCTATGGCCTATTTGCAACTGGGCCCCAAAGATTCTCTCTTGTGAGTGGAGCTGCACTTATGCCAGCCCGCCACTCGTGTGGCCCAGTTTCCCTTCTCCCCCCCAGCCAAGCTGCCTACTCCCCATGCTAAAGCAGAGCAGTGAGAGCAGAGGCTGAGTAGGACAAGCACACCTTGCTCAGTTTCATTAACTCACTGAGACTGCCTGTGCAGTTTGAAGAAGCACAAGACCACGCCCCCAACGGATTCTGTTTTCCATGCCAAAAGCTTTTGCAAATGAATGAAAGGCTTCAGGGGAGCAATCTTGCACTGCTTCAGGCCTTCTGTCCCTTTGCAAAAGCTTTTGGAGTGGAGAAGCCTGAAGGAGCCAAGACTGTGCTCCAAAGGCTTCTCTTCTCTCTTGAGTGGAGCTGTACATGCACGTGCCAGCCTGCTGCTCACATGACCTGGTTCTCTTCCCCCACTGCCCCAGGCAGGCTGCCAAGCTGCAAAGGTTGGGGACCACTGGTTTAGAAACATTAGGTTTTTACTCAGGTATACTATAGATATGATGAAAGTGAATGGTGATCAGTAGGCGCTTCAAAATGTAATGTTTATTCACCATTTCAGCATTATTTGCCATCTCTCTTTTTATGTCTCTCCAGTTTCTCCCAAACTGACTTCCTCTATTCAGCTCTCTAAATTTACACTCATTTTCAGAATTTACAACTGTATCTATAAAAACAGTAAACATCTAATAATTTCAAAAAAACAAAAACAAAAAAGTGATCATCCTCATTTCATATATGTTAATATTTCTGCATAATTAACATCTTAATCATGTGAAATTGATAAGTTTGTGTTTTTTAAGTACTAAATTGAAGAAAAGCAGGAAAAACTTTAAAAATACTAGCCTTTAAAGCAACCCAAGTGATCTGATTCAAAGTAATTAAATGTATTTTTTAAAGAAAAAATACCACTTACATAAGCAACCAGATGTGGTCCGCCTTCTGTTACAACCTTCCTGACTAGCCTTTTCAGAAGCCAAGGAACCTCTTGTTTGAATATTTCTGGTTGCAGGATTTTGTTGTGGTTCTGGCGATTTCTCAATCCCATGGAAATACTTCATATGATAATGCAGCAGTTTAGCTTTTCGAAAGGATTTGGAACAGTCTATGAACTTGCATCGAAATTTAGGTTCGTGTTCGATTGCAGCTTTGGAAGCAGTAAAACCATCAATTCTCTTAGAGGAACTGCTTACTACAAAAACAGCAAGTATTAACAGTTTTAAAACCCTACATTTAATTATAAGATGCAACAGATATTAAAAGCATGCAGGGTAAGAGACTGGCATTACACCACCCTAGCCCCATCAAAATTCAAGGTGCACTTTCTCTTCAAAGACCACCCCACTCAAATTAACCTGTAACAGATGTGACAGAAGTCTCTTTCAAACGGGGTGAGGAGGAAGACTCAGCTATGTTCTCTTCCTTTAATCTGCTATCATTTACTGAAGCCTGAGATACTTCTGAAGGTGGAGAAGACTCTTCAGTAATCTTTTGGTCAGATTTAGCACAAGCCTCTAAGAGATCTAAAAGATAAAACAGGAGAATAAGCTTAATCTAGAGAGGATTACACAACATTATAGAAGGAATTTTTGAGCAACTATAAAAAAGTAACTTAATTGCATGCTTGCACTGAGTGTGCAGTTTTAAAATTAGAATTTCAGAGGTAGAATTAGTTCAAACTATGAAACAATAAAATCCAAGCTAGCATGAAAAGAATTTTTATCCTCCGAGTACTTTAGTTTTAAAGTTTTCCTCAAATTTTTAAATTCCCCTTCTCTTGCCTATTAACTCTTTTCAGTGCTACAATCTGCATTAAAAAACTATTAATGCTGATACATTTAACAGACATGTTTAATTTCTGAGCTTCTGCTTGTTCCACAAAGTACAATTTAAAAGTTGTTCAAAATACTTTAAACATTTAAACAGTTTTACAAATAATTCTATCAGTAATTTACATTATTTTTATTAAACATCTGTGTAATGTACCATATATACTCGAATATAAGCTGAGTTTTTCAGCACGTTTTTCAGGCTGAAAAAGCCCCCCTCGGCTTATATTCGAGTCACGAAAAAAATGCCTTTTTAAAAGAAAACAAATGAGTAGACCCGTCTGCAAAAATAGAAAAAACAGCCCCTTTCAGCGTTAGTATAGGTTAATTACCATAAGTTAATTTGAAGAGCCTCCCGACTCTCAACTGATTTGCTCTCAGCTGTTTTACCGGGGCTCTGTTGCTAGCTAGCTGCAAAGAGGTAAATTGCTGGAGCATTTTCCCTCCCCCTCCCAGCTATGCTAAAAAAGCAAAACTGAAACTAAAGCAGGGTCTTTGCTGCAACGTGACAAAATGAGGCAGAGAGAGATTTCTTTTTCTTTTGCTTGCAACCTTGGAAAGGCAGATTTCTTTTTCCTCATCAAAAAAAGTAGGTGCAAACAATGGGAAATTCATGGCAAATGGCAAAAGAGGAGAGTTCAAGATTTTAAAACACAAAAGAAAAAGCTCTATTTAACTAGGGAATTGTAATAATTGAGATACTATTAATTGTATATTGTGTTGAAAGCAGAAATGGTTAAGTTGTAGTTTGGAAGAATATATGGGGGAAATTATTTGGTTTATTATTATTGGTAAATATAATTACCGGTAATTGATTTGTAAGAAATTGGATTGCATGGAAATAATTGGAATATTCATGTTCATATTGATTAATATACAAAAAAGATAGTTATATAACTAATTGATTTATATTAAAATGTTGAATTTGTATTGAACAACTGTATTATTACATAATTAACCAATGTGAGGATGGATATAAAAATAGATGACAATGGGAAGGGGTATAATATAGAATAGAAGTGAAATATTGAATTTGATTAAGATTAGAGATGAGGATGAAGGGTAATATTGGTTTTTTAAAAAAATAGATGAGGAATAAATATGGCAAAAAGGAAATATAGAAATTGTAAATTTAAGTGAAATGACTGAACACTGTTTAAATTTGTGAACCGGCCAAATACTCTGTTCAAAGAAAATACATTGTATGTTTGTATGTGTGTTTCTAATTATTGCTATTTATTCATATTTGTTCTCTTTTATTCTTTAAAGTTTAACAATTCATTCTTTACCTTAATATCTTTATATTTGTTTGGGGTTGGTTTTCTTCCCTTTCATCTTTTTTATTGTACAGCAATCTTTCTCCTCAAACCTACCACCTCTCTCTTTGAGGAAGGGGGGAGAAAGAGAATGAGAAAGAGAGTGGAGGAGAGAGAGAGAGAAAGAGGGGGAGAGAGAAAGAATGAGAAAGAGAGGGGGAGAGAGAAATGGTGATAAGATAGGGCAAAAACGTAAAATGTGAGGACAGTCGTAAGTTCGAGGACTGGTCACAAGTGCGAGGACCAGTCAAAAATTACTTTTTCAGCCCTCTGAGTAGTGCATATGCACAAAAGGACTACCCAGAAGGCTGAAAAAAGTGATTTCTGACAGGTCCTCGCACTTTTGACCGGTCTTCGCACTTATGACTGGTCATCATTTATGCCCATTGTAGCATTCTTAACAACCATGTCACTCATTTCACAGCTGCTTCTCTTCACTGTGGTGATAAGATAGGGCAAAAACGTAAAATGTGAGGACAGTCGTAAGTTCGAGGACTGGTCACAAGTGTGAGAACCAGTCAAAAATTACTTTTTCAGCCCTGAGTAGTGCATATGCACAAAAGGACTACCCAGAGGGCTGAAAAAAATGATTTCTGACAGGTCCTTGCACTTTTGACCAGTCTTTTTTTATTTTGAAATTTACTAGTGGCTGCTGCATTTCCCACCCCCGGCTTATACTCGAGTCAATAAGTTTTCCCAGTTTTTTGTGGTAAAATTGGGAGTCTCGGCTTATATTCGGGTCGTCTTATACTCGAGTATATACGGTAATCTTGAGTAAATATAATCACAGCAATAATCAGACAAGTACAGTTCTATCCCACTACAAGAAAGTAATTTGAGTAAACAGGCCCCTCCCTAGCCACATGAAGGCAAAGTGAGGAAGAGGAAGCGTATTTAAACTTCTGTTAGTATAGCTGTTCCAATAAAAGTAACCCTGTCTTGAATCCTTCCCTTCCATTCCCTGAAAAATAATGTAAAATTACTTTTAGGTTATTGGACACAATTCCTAGATGATAGCTAGGGTCTATAAGAAGGAGCAAAACACCTCTCAAGATCTTTAAAAAAGATAAAAAATGGTTTTGGGCAAACTGCCACATGATCCCTCAACTCTAGAACTGGGCTTTGATTCCAAAAGTTACTGACAACACATATAAAATGAGCTTTTTACCTTCACTAACTTCTTTTGGAGTAGTTTCTTCTAAAGGCCCAATTTCATCCAGAAGTGGTATGGTAATGCTATTGTCTGAAGTATCATGGCTACTGGTAGTAGAATGCCTTGATTGTCTCTTTATGGAATCTTTTTCACTGTCTGGAGCACTTTTCAACTTCTCTTGTGCTAAAAATAATTTTGTTAAAATAATAGCAATTGGTACACTAGTATCATAAATACATTGCTATACATACACAAAATAAATAAAGAACACTTATCTTACAAAGGTACTTTCTCTCCTGAGTCAACCGTGACATCTGATGTCTATATAGACATCTTTGTATAAATTTCTCATAGCTACATGGAAGTGATTTCCCATTGTTCTGTGATTTTTTTGTGTATGTGATGTTCCAAACTGCTCTTCAGTCTTAGTTATTTCTTGGCAGTTTCACATCCACCCTGTTTAGGGTAGTGAACCAAGGTTGGATAATATTGGCACCTACTATGACATTTATGTATACACTCTTATTTAAAAATATTGCCCCATTAAATTCCTAAATTTGAAATCAAGTTATACTATACTTGTTTTTTCGAACATTTTCTATTCTATTTAAATAAACAGAGCTTGACTCACACATATTCTTCTGGAGCCGGGGACGTTTTGAAGGGACCTCTCCTCCTTTAGGAATTTTTCGTCTTCTCAGTTCTAAAGTTATTGGCTGCAGTGTTTGAGAACCTTGTTCTAAACATATGAATAGAATAAAAATATTTCTATATATATGAAAGAGTTCATTCTTTAGGAGAAGGTTATGTATGAGGCATTTGCAAGATTTAGAATCTGAATCCTTATTCATTATATTCTATAATTAAAATAAGTCAAAAGGAAACCTCCATGTCATCACTGTCTTCAGCTTCTTAAAAATTATGCAATACTTTTTAAAAAACAAATTGCTATTATGCTGCCAATTCCAACAAAGAAATCCTACCCAAACACAGTGTGATTTAAAACAAATTGCATAATCATAGATAGAACTCAGTCTATAACACTTTAAATATTTCTAACACATAAAGACAGTTTCTATGATGTTTATGTGTAAAGCACTGAGTATTAGTTTTAGACTAACTGATGTACTATGAGCTGCATTCCCAGAAATAGGTAGGTTCAAGGATAACAAAATTAGAAGCCCAGAATCAAATGAAAATGTTATTTCATTTCAATAAAAGCTAATTCATGCAGTGTGCATAGGGAATATGATTATTTCCCATATATTTAACCATTTTCTCTTTCCAGCATATTAAAAAATATAGTTCCTTGACACTTTACTTGGAGCCAAATCTAACAGTTTGAAGAAGTTGCATATGATCTTGGGACCTTAGGTTGTATATCTTTGTCCCAATACTTAGTTTTGACTGACCTGCTGGAGGCACCACAGGTGGTCTACCACGCCGTCGCTTAGTTTCTTTGATGTTTTCTGATGGGACCTTCACATTATCATTTTCTGGTTTTTTTTCAATCTGTGTATCTATTGAGAATTCTCTATCATTTTCAGATATATTCTCCTTGTCTTCTTTCCCATCTTTAGATAGGGCTTTTTCAGAAACTTTGTTTTTCTCTGAAGAACTAATTAGTTTTCCTTCTTTATCAGTTTTAGATCTTCGTTCAATCTTTAATGGCTTTTCATCCTTGTCTTTCTTATTATTTTCAGCTGCTTTCCTTTGCTCTTTAAATTTTTCCCATCTTTCAGGAGATGAAGGAATTTCATTACATCTCTCCTTAGGTTTTGAATTATTCACAATAGACTAAAAACAAAGAAGTGGGTGTGATTTATTTTTATTACAAATTAATTTATTAATTTATTTACAGGATGGGAGAGGGAGATCAGATATACAATTAAACTAAGGAAAAAAGCTAGAAAAACAAAATCATTTAATAATAGAGCATTAATGATCAATACTGAAAACTTCTACAAAAGAAATATACCTGACAGAAGAAACAGATGATAATCAAGTTTTTTAAAAAAGCAAATACTTTCTTTTTAAAATGTTACATACTAGAAATAAATAAATCAAAATTAAGATTGATAGAAAACTTGGATTCTGTGACTACGTTTGCACATCATGCTAAAACTATGTTTTGAATGCAATAGACGTATGGAAATAATTAAAATCCATCATGTCCTAGATACTTTTGGAAGCTTTTGTTTTCCTTTATCAAGTTTCTCATATTGAAAAATACACACGCACACACGTATATATAAAGTGTTTTTCTGTCGAAGCACAATATGTGAGGGAGCATACTGCTTCCCTTTCACCTTTCAGCTCCAATCCAGGAGCCCTCAAGCAGTCACATTCACAACAAACCATTTTATACCAAATTTATATTTGCTGATAAAGAAATAAAGGGAGACTAGTATTGTTCTATTTCAAGCTATTTAGCTCTCATCAGCTAGCCGTACTCTAAACACTTAATCTCTCTCCTGGCTCAAGCTGATAAAGGGAGGAGAACCTGTGGCTCAGAGGTTAATACAACTGCCTAATATGCAGGCAGCCCAAGTTCGAATCCGAGTAAGGGTATGGCTAGCTGATGAGAGCTAAATAGCTTGAAATAGATCTATCTATCTATCTATCTATCTATCTATCTATCTATCTAGACGTGATCTTTAATCACATGACTTTATTTTAACATAGCACAGTAATAATAAATGAAATCACTACGCCTTATAAATAATAGTGTATGGTTAGTGATATGTGACTAGTACATTGTAACAAACTGATTCAAACAATCACAGCTTCATATGTTATTAAAAGATTTATTTCAAGGTGGTTTTTATTTTAAAAAGGCATTTTTTTCTCATTTATGGACAATATGCTGAACCCTGATTAAATAGAAGCAAAAAAATCTCTTTCCTATTCTGTAAGTAGAGAATTAATGCATAATCTAGATTTGCTAGAAATGCAATTCATATTCACAATGATTTTGCATGACATGTAAATGTGGCCCATATCTTAAACTGCAAAACAACTTTGATTTGATCAAATTGACTAATAAGATCAATTTGACATGCATAAAATTTCAAAATATGTATCCTACCTGATCTTTGGAAAAAGGTTTGACATGTATATTTTTGACTGTCTGAATCACACCATCATAAAATTTCACAGTATAAGTTCCTGAAATTTAAAAGAAAAAAAATTAGTGTGACAGCCTGCATTTAGTCATGGCTTCCCACTGGTTGCTCTCATGTACATACAAAAACCCAAACAAACAAACAATTTGAACTGATGTGCATATTAAGGATCTGGGAGTATAACATATTTTACTTTTTCTTAGGGCATCTTCCCAGAGGGGAGAGTGGAAGAGGCCATAGATGCTGGGTTGTCCTTAGGGGTAATCTAAAACTATGAGAGGAACTCTAGGAAGAACTGTGAGAATAGAGATAATGGCTGGGAACTAAGATGGACTTAAGCAGTTCTGGCTGATGAAGATCTATGGTTTTAATAAAGAATAAGACAGAGTGGCAAACTGACTTGGATTGAGCTGAAGGCCTGTTAAGTGTGGCCTCATGTTCACAAAGCAGAAGAGTGCCTCCCTAGGGTACTAACTGCCAAAGACAGAAGAGGAGGAAGCAGCTCAGGACCTATCTAGCAAATGCAAATGTCACTGATGGTGGTGAAAGATAAGTGGAAAATCAATAGTTTTATCAGGAAAAAACAGGTTACATAATAATGTTCAGGAAAGAAAAAAAAATTCAGTCATTCTGCAGTTTAGATGGCTGTGACCCCTTGAAACAGAAAGAGGAGAGCTTCGCACCTCCAGCTGTAAATATGTCTGTTCTGATAAGGAATGTGGCTAGCAAATTAAAAGCAAATACTGAATAAACACTTTTTTGTTGTGGTTATTTAGTAAATATGAAAAAATCTGCAATTTTGCACTTAGCTTCTTTCAAAAGTACAATCGTTCTAATGCAGAAAAAAATCTGTTTGTATTATATTTTAAAATCCTTTCTTCCATGCACCTTAAACATTTTCACAAGTAATGCTTGTAATGAAACATAATGATAACAATGAAGCCATGTTACAATGTAATCAAGGAAATGTCATTATTACAGGTAGACCTCGTCTTAGAACTATAATTGAGCCCAAAATTCTCATTGTTAAGCAAGGCAGTTATTAAGTCAGTTTTGTCTCATTTTACTATCTTATTTGCCACACTTGCGATGGCTCAGTGGTTAAGATACTGGGCTTGGCAGTTGGAAAGCCAGCGGTCCAGGTTCAAGACCCAAGCATTGAGCAACAGAGTGAGCTCCTGTTCACCTTAGCTCCTATGAACCTAGCAGTTTGAAAGCATGCAAATGCAAGTAGATAAATAGGTACCATTTCAGTGGGAAGATAACAGCGCTCCATGATATAATGCTGGCCACATGACCATGGAAACATCTTCAGACAGGGCTGGCTCAATGGCCATTGAAATGGAGATGAGCACTGCCCCTATAGTTGGCAACAACTAGCAGAGTAAAATCCACAGGGAGTCCTTTCTTTACTCTTTGTCACAGTTGCAAATCACTGCAGTTGTTAAATAAATCATATGGTAATTATGTGAATCCAGCTTCCGTCGTTGACTTTACTTGTTGGAAGCTATCTGGGAAGGTACAAATGGGGATCACATGATCCTGGGACAGAGCAACTGTTATAAATGTCAGTTGTCAAATGTCTAAATTTTGATCATGTGAGCCTGCAGAAGCTGCAATAGTTGTGTGAAAAACAGTCATGAGTCACTTTTTTCAGTCCCATTGTAATTTTGAATGGTCACTAAATGAATGGTTGTAAGTCAAGGACTACCTATATTACATCTTTGTGCCAAATCTTTAACACAACCCTGTAAACTATTGGATTTGCACAATTATCACATACACTTCTTCATCTGCCCTTCTTTTTGCCACTCCCACTGATGCCTACGATTCTCTGCTCTGATTCAGAAAAGACAACTTTTAAAGAGCTGAAGGTGATCTCCAAAAATGACCCATATCTGGATCAGAGGTTTTCTTAGACCCGATGCCAGTAATTTAAGAAGTTAATCTTCCTAAAATCCTCATTGAGATAAATGATATGTATCTCGAAGAAACAATACTACAACAAACATTTTATGTTCATAAAAATCAGGAACAGTATGAAAAGAATGATACTGTTTTCTGTGGTACTTCTGAATGCTGTAATGGAGAAGACTTCCAGATATTGCTTCAACAACCCTCTAAAAGGATGCAAATTACCAGCTTTCTGCAAGGAATATAAATCCTTCCATTTCCTATTATCCTGTCAGAGCTGAAGAAGCTTCTTGGATGAGAAGCAAACAGTCTTCAAAGAAAAAACAAGTAAGTCCAGTTGCTTCCTGAAAACAACTTTGGAACAACCATGACCTGGATGACTGAGAATCTCTACAGAGTTCCAGATATTAAAAAGTTACATATGATGCCTTACCATCCTTGTTAACAGAGGTAACCTTTGCTGGATAAAAACGACAATCAGACCAGCAAGCTAACACCTGATCATTTATGTGAAATTCCTAGAAAAACAGGAAGCATTTATCATTCTAAGTTGTATAAAATAAATATGCTACTGCATTGTAATTTTAAAATAGTCTATTGTTACAAACTAATATTTTCAACAGCAGATATATTAATTACTTTCTATTGAATGATAAACATGTTATGCAGCTTATTAAGAAAATCATTATCATAATAGCATCTCATAACAAAGATTGTGCTTGATATAATTAAAATAATCAAAATGAACAAACTGCTATGAAATGGCATAAATATTTGAAAACTGAATATTGCTATTCTCTTTTGAGTTAACCAGAGGCTAATTTAAATGAAATTAATCAGAGTAACTATCTATATGGTTTTACGAAAAATTGACTTTCAGCAGAAAAATGTTCTGAGATGATGGAAGCCCTAAATGAAAGTCAATACGTTATTCATCAGCTTTTCATTAGAAACTAGCCTTATTAATAGAAAGCGAGTTATCATTCTTTTATTACACTATTTATAGTTATAATTAAGCAAAATAAATCTGTTTATGTTTAACAACTTTTCATTTTTTCCTAGTTTATTTTCCTTTGCAGGTAGTCCTCGACTTATAACCATTTGTTCAGTGACTGTTCAGTTAGAACTGTGCTGAACAAAGGGACTTATGACAGGTCTCCAAAGTTATGCAGCTGCAACATCCCCGCAGTCACATGATTGCAATCTGGGAACTGGCAACCCATTTGTACTTAAGACTGTTTACTAAGCCTCCAGCAATCACGCTATTGTCATTTGAAATTTTCCCTGCTGACTTCCCCAAAATGTCAATGGGAAAGCAGGCAGGGAAGGTTGCAAGTGGATGTGTTAAGTCTTCCACACCGAGGAAGTCTCTCTGAGCTCATGCCAGTCAATTGTACAACCCTCCTCCTGCGGCACTTCTCACACACATTGGTGCACCCTCCCTAACCAGCATCTTTCACACATACCATTTACCCTCCCCAACTCATGTAGCATTTCTCATGCACCCTCCCTGACCCACATAGCACCCCCTCACCTCTTTCCCAATGCATATGGCTCTCCTCATGCACCCCCACAAGCCCTTCCCAACCACACCTCACTCCTGTGCATCCTCTTTAACCTAAATGGTCCTTCCTGACCCATGCTGCAACCTCGTGCATCCTCGCATGACGCCTCTCGTACATCTGCTCACATCTTTCCCATACTCCCACATCCTTTAAATCCCATCTCTCACAGCAGCAGCCACTTACCTGCCTGCTGGTCTGAGACTTGCAACTTCCTGCTGGCTTCTCCATTTGTTTGGATCGTGGGAAGCTGGTAGGAAGCTGCCTCACCCAACAACTGCAACAAATTCAGTTAACGACAGTAACTAGAACTGCGGCATTACCAGTAGTAAATGATGCAGCCACACTTTAGACCATATTGCTTAGTAACAACAATTCTGATTCCACTGTGACCATAAGCCGAGGACTATCTGTACATTTTTATCTTATTTGTTCAATAAAAAAAGCAAAATTGGCAATTGTGTTAAGTTCCTCTAATTTCTAAATTATATAATTTAGGTGGGTATGTAATTCTGTTACTAGACCAATGTTTTTACTTACTGAAGATCCTTCATCCTCATGCAATCCTTCTTTCCTTAATTGTATTTTTTCTAAAGGACGTAAATAAGGACTGTCCCAGCAAAACCATTCATCATAGCGGTGATTCCAACGTTTAAAATGGATAAGCACCTTTCCTTCTTCATAATCTATTTCTTCAATGTGAGCTGGATACCTATATAAACAAAGTTAATGTAAAGTATTTTTTGCCAAATATATTTGAGTAAAACTGAAAATATACATTCAACGGTATATCCTTAGACATTTATTTATTTAATCATTTTTATAGGACAGCTCATCTCACACACATGTGGTGGCTTCAACAAAAAAGGCCTGTTGGTTAGGACCCACTAAGTGAAGCTCCCTAACCAATGGGACCTGCAATATCTTATTAACTCTAAGAGGTTTATCAATCTGTGAACAATCTTTTTTTTATCTTATTCATGACAATTTCTTCACATTATTCTTTTTCAATTTCCAGTTCAAATCCTAGCAGCGGTGGCAAAACATATAAAGTACAAATACAAATACTGAGGCAACAGTGATTGTTACTCATACTTTTGCTCAATAGGCCTTGAATATTTTACAATTAACCTTTTCATAAATATTGTGTTAATGATCCCAGCCAGGTTTGTAGCAGTTAAGAAGCATATAAACCCCAAAAACTGTCTGGACAATCTTTGGATGGCCAAGAAATAATTCAGCCAATTGGCAGTCCGCCCGCTTTTATGACCAATCACACAGGGGGATTGCATCTGTCCCCACCCATCTCAGCTGCCCACCTGGACTGCACAAAGCCTCAGAATCTTGAAGACCTAGATCTAGTCCGCATCCCACCACTCTTGGGAAGCCCAGACTGGCCACTACATGGTCCATCAATGCAAGGAAGTCTGCTGCAGGCAGAAGACCCATATTGACTACTACAATGCCCATTGGCTGTGGAAATAAGCCATGGTCTGGGAGGGCTAGGCCTGATATATCACCATGGAAAGCTGGTACCACTTTGCAATCATTTGGGAAGCTCCTTCTCCAAATTGCACAATTTGGAAAAGAAGCCCTCTGAACAATTATAAGAGTGGCACCCGGTTGCAGAATGGTACGAGGCAGCCTCTGTGGAAGTTTGTGCCTCACATTGTCTGGGAGCAACTGCAAACAATTGCAGAAAATGCAAAGAAAAATGAAGCAATTTACACATGCTGCTGGGCCTGTAGCCAGCCTGGCAGATGCCATTGGGCCATGTGGTACCCAGCCCAGGTCTCCTGGCAGCTTACTGCATGCAATGGTAACCAATGGGATCTCTCGCCTGTAACAGCTTTCCATGTGCCAATGGGCACTGTAGTCTATGGACCTCCCATACTCCCTGAGCTACCCATCCTCCACACAATCATTTAATGCCTGTGATTGGAGCAGCCACAATTGCAGTCATTGAGTAAGTGATCATCTCGCTTAACAACTGCTTTGTTCAATCACATCAGATTCCAGGCTCAAATGTGTCAATAGTCAAGGACTATCTCTACTTCTTTTCTTGCAAACAATTTTGCTTTACTTGTAAAGTATTCAATTTATATCTGAAACAGAAAAAGTCCAGAATCTGTGTAAGCTGATACTTGTAAAAGCCTACTCTTTTAAAAGAAATCCAATCAAATAATTGCTGAATAGAATTGTGTCTAGAAAGGCACAATGCTGGAAATGATCGGGTTATGTCAATTATGATTTGCCTAACAAACATTGTCATTGACATTTCCCTTCTAATAATTCATATTTACTTGTACATGTTACTTGAATTGTTTATTTTATAGCTTCTGTTCTATATATATAAAATTGTTCAACATATTTACAAACCATTAGAAGAGAATAGATGCATTTCAAGGTTGAATTATAGGCTCCTTGGTGCTCTCTGAGCTTTGTTTCGTTGGTTATTTGCAAACATTTCATTACCTGACTAGATAACTCCTTGAGTATTAGAAGGGAGTAGGGTTTGCTCTGTTTATATACAATAGCTTGCCCTGTCAATGTTGATGGGCGTGTTGCTTTCTCCCTGATAATTCCTCAAGCAGTAAACAATGATCTAATTAAAAAACTACCAAGGAAAAAACAACACTCCCACCAACACTGACAGGACAAGCTACTGTATATAAACAGAGTGTCATTGATGGAGATGAGCAGCTATAGAAATTGAATGAATGAATGAATGAATGAATAGAACTCAGATTAATTATAGGTATAGAAAATGCCACTAACTGATTTATAAAAATAGAGGTTAACAATCCTGGGAGCCCTATGAAAAAAGGAAAAAGCAGATGAGTCTAAAGCAGGGGTCCCCAACCCCCCGGGCTGCAGCCCACTATCGGGCTGCAGCCAGTTTGGGACCAGGCCACAGAAAATGCTGGGTGAGCGTGTGTTTGCAGCTCTCCTCCAGCAAACGGTGTGTGCTTCCATTCATGTGCGAAGCGCCACCCAGGCGAGCAGCAGCAGCACACTGGATGCGCTCACATAAGCATCCCCTCCCCCCTGCTGGGTCGCTAAGCCAGAAAGGTTGGGGACCACTGGTCTAAAGGAAAGTTAATACTCACAACTCTTTATATGTGCACAACCTGTGACATGCAGCCCTTCAATCCTTGACTAAACCGTATTAAATGGTTTCAAATATTAATATAATTTTAATTTAACAAAAAGGTAATTATTAAATATATGGAAAATAATATTAATTGCATTTAATTAATTTATATTTAATTCAAAATATGCTTATTTTTTAACTTTGGTTCGGTCCATTTTAGAGTATGGTTTCCAACATGCTATTCAAAAGGCAAATGTCATCTGAGAAAAAAGTTGCACCACCTTGCACTAAAATAGTTTGGAGCAAAGATGTGCAAGCTTTCAGCAGTTGGGAACTATGCTTATACTTATCTGGTTGCAAACCAAAGTTGGAAAGATGATAGTATAATTGAAGAGTGCTCTATTAAATATTATAGTTTACTATACTTATTTGTTATCTTCCAATGAAAACCAAAAAACGATTTCATAAGTTTAATCCTATAGGAGCATCTTGGGATTCTGAGAGCCAACCATTCATGATTAGTGTAATGTCCAAATCCAGGATTCTAATTAGTAATTCTGATATATGTGGTGCTTAAATCAATTTCTCCTTAGTTTAGATATCCTGAAATCAACCTTTTATTAAATCCCAAAAGCCTCTTAAACCAGGTTTGCCATGGAAGAGAAGTAGTGAATATTGAAGCCCGCTGCTCATTTTCACTCCAAGACATTGTTACATTTAAGGCAAACAATTAAAAAAAACACTTTCTTTATATAATTTATTGTAAATACCAATATAAATTTAGCTATTTTTGTTCAGTACATTATATTAAAGCTTGGGCAAATGTCACTATGGTATTTTATTCGTTATTAAATCAGCTTAATAATTTAAAGGTTTTTCCACATGAATACAGCCAGCAAGTTCAGGTAAATTACTTCCTTAAATGTTATTGGAATAAAGCCAAACAAGCTAAATAAATAAGTAAATAAATAAATATCTAAATCACAAATAGATCTGCATTGGAAGATTTGTTGGTTTGACTCCTTGTTTGCAACACAATATGACAGCATTACAAAAGATGTATCCAAGTTTGATCATGAAATAAGAAATACCAGTTTTTTAATCTGTCTCGGGCTTCCAACTGGGCTCCCACTTCAAAGTTGATACCTCTTCTGTTTGGTGGATGTTTTTTCATTTTGTTATAAGACGTTGCTTTTATTCCCCTGAAAAATGCAATTAAACATCAATCACCAGAACTAGAGTTATGCTCTTTTTGATAAACTGTCTGACTAATTAAAATAATTCACAATCCATGTTTCAAGTAAAAACAATCTGTAGCATTATGTTGAAAGCACATGTTATGGTCTTCTCAAGGTGAAGATCATATTTGTATATATCTCAAACCTTATTAAAACTGAATTGTGACTGCCCATGTCAAACTTATTATACAAGAAGTTCCATCTCAAGAATTGCATCTTCTATGTGTATGAATTAAGTTAATATACAGACTGCTTGGAATTAAAGTATCTTGTGCAAGTTATTTTTAAGCCATTACTTATTATAAGCATTTCATGCCTAGGAAGACAATTTAGTATAGTGTTGGTATAAAACGATTTGTTCTATATATCTTTACTTGCTCCATCTAAGGGCTGTCAAACTTGTGACCTGCAGGCCAGATGCATCACACACTGGTCACAGCCGTGCCCGGCTTAGCAAAGGGAAAAAAAGTTGCGATACATCATGTGATGCCACCATGACGACTCAAGTTTGACACCCCTGATCTATTATCTTTCTGAATGTTTTACCTCTGTATAGCTGCACGGACTAAGCATAATTAAATAGCACAGACAAAGAATATGTGCCACATGGAATAGCTATTACAGGTAATAACTATTTCAAGTGGCTTCCATTCAGTAGTTGCATATAATATTGCTATAATTTGCAATAATGTATACCTGATATAGAGAATTATAATTTACAAAGTACAGCATAACTTCTCAATATTCTGTGATGTTCTAAGAGAAAACTTAATACCCTAAAGCTTATTACTGAGTTTTAAGGTGCTAGGAAGTATATATTACATGTAACATTGGTATGTGTTTGCATTTAAAATTACAGTGATGATAAGTAAGATCTGCAGGACCAGGTTGGGAAGATTGTCCTTAAGAATATCTTTATGATCAACACTAACTTGATGACACATAATCAATCAATAATCAATGTGCTTTTGCCACTAGTTAATTAATTAATTAATATAATTCTACTGAATTTAAATCATCTAACGGTCAACAAACTCTCTGAGCAACATATTTCAACTTTCAATTTTGGTCAAACTACTTCTAAATATTTAGGATATTCATATTGTTAATTTGGGGCATGAAATGGTTTACTAAATGTAAGACTGCAAACACTGTAACCCCACTGCATTATATTTAATATAATGGAACTCACTTGTTTAAAAGTTTGCAAGTTTCTGTCAAGGAATATACAATTATCCCCAGTTTCATCAGCTTTACAGTTCTTAGTTTTATACAACTCTAATTATAAAATAGCTTTAAATGCTGTTTTAAATATCATAAACTAAGCTCCTGATCAGAATTTGATCATTCCTAATTTGAACTAATAAAACTACAAACTGAAACCACATCAGTACAAAATCTTTCATGACAATATTATACAATAGCTTTAACTGGCATAATTTTTGGTATATTGTACAGTACTACTGGTTTTAATATAACTACAAATAAATTGTATGACTTGATTAAAACTTGCAGTTTTATAAAGAGCACAACAGATCAGCAGCTAAAGTGAAAGCCTACAGGGTCTCCTGTATGAACAGGGGGTTGGACTAGAAGATCTCCAAGGTCCCTCCTAACTCAGTTATTCTACATTCTATTCTGTATTCTGCAACTTGAAGTTGTAGGACAGAGATTTTCTCTAAAACAATGTTTTATGCCCTTATGCCCTTATTATGTTTATTAGGTAAACCTTTTACCATACAGACCAAAATTATCCCTTCTAGTAGACAGTCTAATGAAAGCAGAGCAATATAATTATCTCCTTTTCTGAGCACACTGTACATATTACTCTTCTTAATAGATCTAGAAAACAGACTTACCTAGAGGATTAAAAGCTAAAATTCATCTTGAAGTAATCCTTACTATCTCCTTAAGAAAATTACCTTCTATTTCAAAACAATTGTACAAATAGAAGTTGGCTTTTATAACCTTTTATTTTTCCAAATGGTTTTGTTTCCATTGAATGCAAAGCTACACCAAGGTTAAGTTTAACATGCTGTTCAACCCAATCCAGGCTGAAATTAGTGTTAAATTGCTCTTATCTTAATCATAAACTGGTACCATGGCTTGCAGTAAGCTCACTTACCTCAGCCATGGCTCTGAGTGCCACTGCAGAAATAGCTGCCAGGGAGACAGTGTCACCTCACCAGAGGAGTGTAACAGACCATAGGCCCATATAAGCATTCAAACTGAATGGATGAAAAAACATGAAAGAGCATATGTACAAACTGTTATAAATAAAGGACAAGCAAATACACGGGACAGTGTTTACTGTAGATAGCATGTACGGAATATGCTATGCTAAAAATCTTAACTTTTTAAGTTTGTACTGCTAAGAATTGTTTTTGGGGAGATGGGCAGCTATACAAATTTGATAAACAAAACTATCCTCCCTGATATTGCCACAAAAGTAATTTTTTCTCAGATGAGTGAGAAAATAAGTTAACAAGTACATTAAAAAGAGAAAACTACATAAATATTCAGGTCATAGAGTTCTAATAATATGCATGCTATGAATAATTTACTGCTACATATTAGATCATCATTTAGCACAAACTTTTCTCTACCAAACATATCTCAAAAGCCTCGGTGGCAGAGTGGTTAGAGTGCAGTACTGCAGGCTACTTCTGCTGATCACTAGCTGCCAGCAGTTTGGCAGAACGAATCTCACTAGGCTCAAGGTTGACTCAGCCTTCCATCCTTCTGAGGTGGGTAAAATGAGGACCCAGATTGTTGGGGGCAATATGCTGACTCTGTAAACCGCTTAGAGAGGGCTGTAAAGCACTATGAAGCGGTGTATAAGTCTATTTCTTATCTCTAGGAGCTGGCTGAAAAAGCTCCTGCCAAAGGATTTGAAGCATGGAGCTGAAATCCTTCAATAGGATGCTCTTTCAACCAGCCCCCATAGCTTGCAACCTTCCTTGTAGAATTTCTGGGGAAGCTGACAGAGAAGATGGCATATGGTTTACACATGATCATGGGGTGCCTGGCAACCAGCTGTAAGTATAAACAGGTTACCAAGCACCCAGATTGTGATCACAAGCTGGGATAGGAGACATGTGATGGTTAGAAATGCTATAAAGCATTTACAAGCCATAAACCATTCTTTCTGAGACCATTATTAATGAAAATGTAAGTTAAGGACTACTTGTAGTCATTATGGGAATTTTTTAAAATTTAAACCAGCACTTATTGGTCAGCACATGCCCTAATATTCTCTTGAAAGTCATTCCACAGGCAATGATTTTTTCCAAATCAATTT
The DNA here is from genome assembly GCA_012654045.1 of Ptyas mucosa. NCBI lineage: Eukaryota > Metazoa > Chordata > Lepidosauria > Squamata > Colubridae > Ptyas > Ptyas mucosa. Next base: position 1,615,281 of record WNWU01000162.1, on the reverse strand, counting down.
TCTATCTTCAGGAAAAAGATTAACACACACACACACAATGGTAGCTCTTCAATACCTACTACTAGCATAGTAGGAATAGTAAAACATGCTATACCATCAAGAACAATTATAAGCTCATCCAGTTCATCCCCTGCAATTCTGAATGGCAGTGGTCATTTGATTTGATTGGTTAATCCAAAATTGCAGCAGTAAGTGTCTGATACTTGATCTTTGCAAGTGGATGATTTTTATACTGTACTAAAAACACATTTCCAGGAAAGAAACATCAATGGCTAAATAATGCCATGTCACCATGTAATCTTTCTACAATCACACTACTATTTTATTATTTGTAATAAAAGATACAGTTCCTGAGGCAGAAATGTTTGTGAAATAGATTTGTTTAATGTAGATCCATTCCAACCTATAATTGTTCAATTTGAATATAGAAATTAATTAGAAACATCATTGAAATGAAATATTTGGGTGAGTAGAATGTACATCCAAATTTACTTGCAGTTCTGATTCAGGAAAAATATTTTTATATACTAAATATGATCAAAGAAATTCTGCCTTTTAATTCTTTTTATACTTGTCTTAATTTGGTGAGTCTTGGAATTCTAAAAATTGTTTATTTCTAGAAAAGGTTCAAATCAGACAAGCCTAAGAAATGCTTGTCTGTGGTCCAGGAGGCCTTCCAGGCCCAAAACGGGGCCTCCAGAGTGGTCCAGGAAGCCTTTCAGGCCCAAAATGGGGCCTCCGGAGTGGTCCAGGAGGCATTTCAGGCCCAAAATGGGACCTCCGGAGTGGTCCAGGAGGCCTTTCAGGCCCAAAACAGGGCCTCCGGAGTGGTCCAGGTCTTCCAGGTCCAAAACAGGGCCTCCGGAGTAGTTCAGGTGGTGTTTCAGGTTCAAAATAGGACCTCCGGAGTGGTCCAGGAGGCCTTCCAGGCCCAAAACAGGGCCTCCGGAGTGGTCCAGGAGATCTTCCAGGCCCAAAACAGGGCCTCCGGAGTAGTTCAGGTGGTGTTTCAGGCCCAAAACGGAGCCTCAGGAGTGCTTCAGGAGACCTTCCAGGACCAAAACAGGGTCTCTGGAGTGGTTCAGGGGGCCTTCTAGGCCCAAAACGGGGCTTCCAGAGTGCTCCAGGAGGCCATTCTTGACTCAGGTTATAAAAGGGAGGAAAAGTAAAGTATTTTAACTTTCAGGCTTCAGGATTCTGCTACTATTGCCGATGTCAATAATTTATAGTTCTAGTCTTCCTATGGAGTCAGTTTCTTGATCTGGTCTCTCTCTCCTTATGTGATCAAGTAGATCAAGCAAGTATTAAAAAAACAAAATCAGAGAAGTGTACACCTCCCTATTTTCATAAGTTTATAAAACCATGTCTGCAGAGGTGTGGTCCTGTGCCATGCCCACCATGGCCACGCCCCCCAGCCCTCCAAGGTCAAACCCAATCCTGATGTGGCCCTCAATGAAATTGAGTTTGACACCCCCCTTGTATAGAGTAACTATGAAAACTTTAGAAAACATGTTCATATTCTGTGATTTGTCTAGACCTGTGATTGCGAACCTATGGCATACATGCCAGAGGTGGCACGCAGAGCCCTCTCTGCCGGCATGCCAGCCATTGCCCCAGCCCAGCTCCACTGTGTATACCTGCGTGCCTCCCACCAGCCAGCTGGTCTTCAGGTCTCTGCTGTGCATGTGGGGGGGGCACATGTGGGGGAAGCACACGAGCATATGCAGGGGGGGCGGGATGCAGGCACGGGGGTGCAGGTAGCTTTCCAGGCCCAAAATGGGGTGCAGGGGGGCATCGTGCAGCACCCCCACACTCTGTTTTGGCTTCCAGGTTGATACAGGAGGCTTTCCAGGCTCCCTGCACCGTGTTTTGGGCCTGGAAAGCCTCCTGCACCAACCTGGAAGCCAAAACGGAGCGCAGGGGGTGCATACGCATGGGACATGAGCACATGTGTGGGGGCCCGCATTGCATTATGGAGGTTCTGACACATGTGTGTGCATTCGTGTGCGCTTTGGCCACTAGGCACCAAAAAGGTTAGCCATCACTGATCTAGACCTTAAAACATCAAATAGTGCAGGCAATGGATTTTCTTGTGATTTTCTATGGAAGTGAGTTGACTTTCAAAAAGGACAAGGATACTGATGCTTTTGAAATATTACTGTTACAGAAGATTCCTGAGAATAGCATGAACAGCAAGAAAATGTACAAATGGATCATATAACGAAACAATTCACAGGTCTCACTTGTACAAGTGACAAACTCAAATTATCATATACTGAACAATTTGTGAATTGTCAAAAAGTCTGTAATGTTGAGAAGGGTAGAAAGAAGAGAAAATGTCCAACAACAAGGTGGTTGGACTCAGTTATAGCACCAATGAGTCCACCTGAAGTTGGGGACATATCCTCCTGGAGAAAATCTATCTATATTTTTCACTAAAAATTGAAAATAATTTGATGGCACATAACCAATCTATCAATTATAGGCACAATTAAAATGTAAAGGCGGCTTTGTTTATGGTTCTGAAACACATTCTGCAGTTAAATTTAAATACAGTATCTTTATATATTATTCTAAATATATATTGCATTTTTTCCTTTCTACATTGCTAATCCTCAGAAAAAACTTACTCAATTGTTATTTCAAAATTAATTTCATTAATATGGAAGCAAGACTGTAAACTAATTTTTTTTAAGAGATTGTTTTCAGGCTAAAATAATGTACAATTCTGCATGTTTTCCACTGGCCAGATGTTTATATAATACTAGGTTTCGTATGTTTTTGTGTTGATGAGTAAATGACTGATTCCACTACAGGAATAAATATGGTTTACTTCTGGCAACACATTGCATCAGTTAAATATTAAGTTAGCTAACAACTCATCTGTTATTTTAAATTCGGCTTTAGCTTATAATTTTCTCTCTCTTCAAAATATCTTTGTTAATATCCTGTACAGCCAAAAGAGGTACTATTCCTTATGTTAAAAATCTATTTTCATTATTTTCCCCCCAACTTCTCGTTTATCCTGGCAAAACTTTTCTGAAAGTTCTTTCCATTTTTTTAAGCTTCCAAAATTTTGAATCATGGATTAGAGATAGCAGATATTAATTTCTTAATGATACAGGTTAGATAGGTAATCCAATGATATATGAATTAGTATGCCCAAATTTATTTGAATTTTAAAAATGAATTAATTCCCTTAATTGTAAGTTATCAATGTTTCAAATAAAGTACCGTATTTTTCGGAGTATAAGACACTCCGGAGTTTAAGACACACATTAGTTTTTGGGGAGGAAAACAAGAAAAAAAAATTTCTGCCTCTGCCTACCAGCATCCATTGGTATTCATCTGGCTAGCATCCTTGCAGCAAACAGCAAACAGCTTCAGCACGTTATCGCACCCTGGTCAGCTTCAGCATATTATTGCATTCTGATTCAGCACAAGCAGCTGATTGGTGGTTTTGGAATACTGTCAATCAGCTGTTCCAGGCTGCGGGAATTGCCACAGCCCATCTCTGCCTCCGTGTGTCATGTTTTTGGCCTCTGTGCGCTCCACTTTAGACCTGTTCCAGGCTGCCAGGATCGCGACAGCACATCACCGCTCATGCGCATCGCGTGTTTGGCTTCCGCATGCCCCGTTTTTGGCCTCTGCACATTGCGTTTTTGGCCCATTCTAGGTGGCAGGGCTTAACACCGCCAATCCCCGCTGCCTAGAACCAGCCAAAAACGTGATGTGAGGAGGCAGTGATTGGCAGCAATATGCTGTGGCGATTCCGTCTGAAAGGGTCTAAAACTGAGTGTGCAGAGGCCAAAAACGCGACCCACAAAGGCTAAAAATGGCCAAAGGGTGGGGACCGGTGGGTGGGCCTTGCTTCAGCAACATTCGCTGTATAAGTGGAAAAAGTTATCTTATACTCCGAAAAATACGGTACATATAAATCTCCATCATATTTTTGCCTGCAGTGTGCAGTTTGCTAAATCCTCTTTATTGTCATGTGAAAATTTAAGGAAATTATTCTCATATAGGTAATTTTACTTAATAATCATTTATTCAGTGACCGAATTTACGACAGTTGGATGAGTGATATTTACAACTGGCTATTCCTGCAGTCACAAGATCACAATCCAGACACACAGCAATTGGCTCGCTTCTATGATGTTGTAGTGTTTTGTGGTCATGTAATCATAATTTGCGACCTTCACTGCCATCTTCAGGGCAAGTGGATTCAGTTAACAATGGCAACCAAAAGTGTTGAAACTGCCATAGCTAAATGGCACAGTCCCATGACATCACCATTTTGACAGTGTTGCTTGACAAAAGAAATTTGGGTCCCAATACCATGTTAAATGAGGATTACCTGTATTATGAAACCAGGTAACAGGCAATGGAACTAGTAACAGAAGATTTTTTTAAAAAATTTGATTTATATGCCGCCCTTCTCCGGAGACTCAGGGCGGCTTACAATGCGCTAAGCAATAGCCTTCATACTTTTGTATGTTTATACAAAGTCAGCTTATTGCCCCCACAAACTGGGTCCTCAATTTACCTACCTTAGAAAGGATGGAAGGCTGAGTCAACCTTGAGCCTTGGTGAGATTCGAACCTGCAATAATTGCAGGCAGCTGGTGTTAATAACAGGGTGCTTTAGACCACTGTACTATCCAAGGCTCTTTAGTTTTGTAGTGGCAACAGCAATTGGTTTAATCATGTGCAGATGATCATAATCAATACATTTATTTAGCTCATAACAATCCTTTGTTGGAACTGTTCCTAAATCTTTAAATTGGCCTGACAGATACTTAAGGAATGGTATAATTTTTTTCTTACTAAAAATCAACAATTATTCAATATTATATAAAACTCTTTCATGATGAGGATGATGTTATCTGTTCAGTTGTGTCAGAGTCTTGGTGATTTCATAAAGCCAGGTCTCTCTACATCATGGGTGTCAAACTCGCTGCGTCATGTTGATGTCACGTGACTGTGACTTTTTTGCCTTCGCAGAGCTGGGGTGGGCATGGCATGTGTGTCATGCATCTGGGCCGCAGGCTGCCAATTTAACACCACTGCTCTACATCTTATGATCTTGCACTGTTTCTTTGAATTTACTATGCTCTGGCTGGTGTTAGCTTTGATGCTGTTCAGCTATCTTGTTCTTTGAAGGCCTGGTTTCCTTTTATTGCTAACTCTTCCTAGCATAAATTGCTTTCTCCAGTGAATTTCCTCGCATTACATGGCCAAAATAAGTGAGCCACAACTCTTTAAAGAATCCCATTGTGCATAAAATAATCAATTCTGGGAGGATTGTTTGAAATCTAAATGCAATGAATTTCAGAAGAAATTTATGTATAAAATCATCAAATATTGATCTGGAAAATCATGCAAAGCTGCATTTCCTACCACTAAAATTATATTACATAAATTTTAACTCATAAGATTGGGTTGATGGGATTATAACATATTTAGAATCTGTTCTGATAGAAAAGCTCATTATCCATTCTTTTTGGTCAAATGTTTTGAAGATATTGGTGAAATCACCCAACGAATGTTAATAGGACTCCTACCATTGACAATGTTTCTTAAGGCACTTAAATTGTTACAACATAAGAAATATATTCAAATTCTTATCTCAACAAACTTGTATACTTAAGTACTCTTTCTTCTGCCCAGCGTATTCAAAAATTTCGGCAATTACTTTTAGTTGAAACATTAAAGGAAGGCTCTGAAAAACCCTTCAATTACCAATTGCTTTATTTAAATTTGATTATTATTCTTTATCTGTAGTAACAATGTTATTCTAAAGGTTTTTTTCAGGTTGTAAAAATATACTTGATAAAAATATTAAGAAGGACAGGATGAAATGCGAAGATTTTAAACATATGTTAAACATACATATGTTTATTTGCATTTTTTCTTTTATCTTAGTTTTTTAATTCAATATTTTAAATAATGTTTGCCTTGCTTTTATTTAATTTTTAAAAAAATAAAAAATATATACCTAGAAAGGCATTATTTTGAATGTGGGATTTCTGGTTGATTTCTAAGAATCAACATAATCAAACCAGAAATATGTATTTTAAAAAATTAATAGTTTCCCTTACATTCTATACTTAAGGATTTTAGTTCAGATAAGGATATGCCAAACTAAATCCAAAAGCTGATGGGGCGAAGAAAAAAGCTAAAAAACTAGACTTAAATAACATTTTAATTTTTTTATTTATATGGCTTCCCATCTCAAACTTCTAACTGAAAAGTTAACAGTTAAAAATACCATAAATCATGCAACAATAAAAACAACACACCAACATAAACCACAGTCAAGATAAAAACAGAGTAAGCAAAAGAACAAAAAAAGTCAATGGTATTTCTGTTTCATAATTTTGCCTTCCTCTTGTATTAAGAACTGGGAAGTGGGCAGGACTAGTTTTCAAAACCATATGTTGCCTGTGCAGTTCCGGCTTGGACCAACAGAGGTCAGTCTGCAAACAATTATGACACATGTAAGATACACAGCACATCAGGAAGGCAACACAAAGTTGTATGGCAAACTGCCACAATTATCATCTTGGGCAAGCAGATTCAATAAAGCCACACTTTTGAGGAGAACTGTTTTTCTAAGTGGCATATGCTGCAGTGAAAATGTTATATTTTGGAATGAACTAGCAGTACATTTTCAAAAGTTTCATTACTGCTAAATTAGACAAAGTGATGAAGAAACATCATTATAAGAATTTATTATTTAAATAAAATTTTCAAAAAAAAAACTTTCTGGAAAAATACTGTATTAATATTCATTAGCCCGCAAAAGAAATTCCTTTAATTTGAAGTATTTCAGACTCACTGTTGCCATATCATTACTCCATGTTTGAAATATGAAAGATCTAGTTATAAAAAAATCACCCTAAACTAAATACAGCTCAACTAAACACAGAATCAAAACTAAACACAGTTTAACTATTTTGTTCTACCAACATCTCTAGGTAACTTCAGAAAACTTGAAAAATGAATTATTCTGACCCCACTAAGAATGAATATGTTTAGTTGATTTCTTGGTCAGACCAATTGGGGCCAATTCTGTGAAAAATAAATCAAGCTATCAAGATTTCTAGGTAAAAGCAGAAAAAATAATTTATTCCAGGTTGTTCTCCCATAAAGGTAATTTTAAAAAAAAAACCAATACAGAGTAGCAATTCGGTAAATTAAAAAAAATACAACAACCTTGCAATGTCTATGGTCGGTACCACCCTTCAGAGGACTGACCTCTTCAAACAATAAGAACCCCGAGGGCAAGCAATTAGCAGAAAGTAATGTTATATAACTGCAACACCCATCACGCCTGTCAAGTTAATAATACGCGCTCCCAAGTCCCAGCGATTCGTCAGCACTTATTCATTATCCTAACAGTTGATTTCGGGAATGCAGTTTTGAAAGATTGTCACAGCACAGCGATGTCAATTGCTGCGACCACTAACTAAAAAGGCTATTTTTGAAAAACGTTAATCCGAAGGCGGTCCCTGAAAACAGGAGACGGGATGAAAAAGCAACCACGCGCGCCAAGGCTTGTCATACACAAAAGTACAACTTTTCATGCCGTTTAGGCATCGACGCGGCTTCGCGGCCCGATTGAAGCCAGACGTTCCGATTTAAAAGGCGAATGCAGCACCTTTCCGGCGATCAAGGTCACAAAAGTAGCGTGACATCCCAGGAGAAAAAAAAAAAGAAAAAGCCAGCACTTCTTTTAGGCAGGAAGAAAGTGCACTTACGCCTTGGCATTCTGCCTCGGACAGGAGCCGGGCATCATCACCGGCCTCCGACTCGGGAGAGGCAAAGCGGAAAGCATGGTGAGGCCGGCAACACCTCCCGCCTCCCAGCAAGAACTCGCGAGGCCTCCGCTCGCCAAGCCCACGCGGGCGCTACGAACCGGAGGGGCCGGTACGCCAGGCCTCAGGGCCAGCCCCCTTAAAAAAGGCTTCGGAGAACACCGGCAGCTCGGGAGCCATTCGCCTCCACGGTGCGTCGCTGGGCTCCACACTGAGCAAAAATCAGGCGCCCAAATCCCGGGAGTCTCCCACAGACTCCCGGCTGGTCCCCGCCCCTCTCCGCCTTTGTGAGGCCGTGGCGGGAGCCCTTGGTGTTTCCCTGCCGGGTTTTCCTCCGGCTGCTTTCCGCCGGGAGTTCCTTAAGAAGCGTCGTGTATCTTACCAGGTTCTTCTCACGGGGAAAAAAAAAGGCGTGAGCTGGAAGCGGATTCTTCCCGCGAGCTCCTGTTACAGAAACCAAACAACCGCCGACGACGACGACGCAGCAGTGCCACAAAATGGCCGCCACGGCTGCAGTGCCGCTAGTCCGATCGCCGTGAGGAGGAGGGGGGGGAAGGAGGGAGGGTCTTCGGTGGGAGGAGCGGGCTTGGGGGCGTGGCTTTTGGAGTCCGGAGAGGCATAGCTTGCTCACAATCTCTCCCATTCGGAACCTTTCCGGTGGACGAATGAGATCGCCGATCCCGCGCGGTCGCTGTCGCTGGATCTCGAGTGTGTTGCAGATATTCAGAAACTGAAACGCTCGGCTGTCTAGCGGTCTTTATCTACCAGCATGCACAACAGCATCGCGCTGCTGTTAAGTCTAGTATACAAAGTAGTACGTAATGGGACGGAGCACAGTCAGTTTTCTTCCACAAAATTACACGCTATTGAAGCCTGCAAAGAAAGAAACCGGGGGAAAAGGATATCGCGGTGTAATATGAAATCACGTATTCCGAGTGCAGATTTAGTTCTTTGGTATCTTTTAGCTGCTTAAAAGAATCTTCGGTAACCAGATTCGGTATGACTTCGCCCTGAGACGTTATAGTCTACTACTGGAGGAAATCCTGGGCTGCAAATTAACCCCACTCATGGCAGCTTCATAGGATCACGTTTACCCCCATAGTAAGGATCTTCAAGAGATAAATGGGTGGATTAAGCCTTACGTATACTCCCGTATATTTCATCAAAATCGAAAGCCCACAAACTAGAAGAAATCCGAAATACTGGAAAATTCTTTTGCTCCTCTTGATTATGCTCGATATAACAACTAAATCATGAACGAATCAACATACTTACACGAATCTTCACGTGGGAGGCTTGGCGCAACTGCCCCACCCACTATAATTAATAGGTAATGACACTTGTCAAAGCTGCTTGTACATGTTATTACTATTCTCATTAGGTCATCCACATAATGCCAGAAGCGTTATTTCTTGCTCAGAAATCTGCAGGAATTTAAAAACGGTATTAAATGACAGTTTTGAGACAGTGCTTCTTTGAAATTTGCTTTACAAACACTTTTTAAAGAATACAATTTTATAAACCTAGCCCACTACCAAGAAAAATCCCAATGCATGCACTAATCAAACCTGGTATCAAAATCTGAAGCCCAAGATCCTGTCTTGTAAATCCTGAATTGGTTCCTGGAGGCTCTAAGGATCCTGATGGGACAAGAGCAGCTCAGATTAAACCATTCCAAGCTGGAGCTGCTTGCCAGTAAACATCTGAGAAGTCATGTACTTAGTTTTGATGGGTCATACACCCCTGAAACAGTTAAGTTTGTGACTTGGGGTCTACTGGATTGTCAGTTTCTATTAAAATAGAAGGAAGCTGTACCCAGGGGACTGTCCAACTTTGACTAGTTACCACCCTACCTTGATCAGGCTGTATTGGCAAGTTAGTCATCACTTCATTAGATGGTCTATGTGGGGTTGCCTTTAGAGATGACCTGGAAACTCCAATTGGTATAGCAAGCAGTGTCATAATTGCTGATAGAGCCAACTCCTACCCAGTTTTGGAGTTGCTGAATTGGTTCCAGCAGGCTTCCAGGACCAATACAAAGTTGTAGTCATTACCTTTAAAGCCATTCAGGGTGAAGGACTGAGCTAGATCAGCCAATGCATTTCAAAAAGAATGTCTGTTCAGCATTTACAGAGATTCTGTTGAAGGTCCGACTCCTTAGAAGATTTGTGAGGCATAGACCAAGCAACAGATCTTCTGAGGAATGATTTCCATTATGAAATACCGGTATGTACTACCCCAGTATGGGTGGCCCAGTAGTCCTTGCCTTAAGGAAGCAATTTACAGTGCTACTGTCCCAGTTAGCTGTTGGCCCATTATTCTGTTTGAGTGACCATCAGTGAGTTGTTATAATTTTAATTATATTTTATTTGAAGCTGTTGTATTCTATCAGTCTGTATAAATTAGGATATCTTATAAATACTGTATTAAATGATATGATGATGATGTTCTGATCTGTACCTTTTGAAATTATCTCCCTTCTAAATGCATGGGCACATTTAAATCTTTCCGGGACCTCATGTGGCCTTGGGACCTCAAATTGTGTGTCTCTTGAGTTAATTTGATGTGCTTAACACAATAAGTGCCTGTAGTACATTCTGTGGTTGAGGTTAGATACACCATTATAACTCTTTCCACCCCACAGTACTAGCACTGTGATGGCGAACCTATGGCATGCGTGCCAGAAGTGGCACACAGCGCCCTCTCTGATGGCACACAAGCCATCGCCCCAGTTCAGTTTGCTGCACATGTGCGCGCACCTCCCGCCGGCCAGCTGGTCTTTGGGTCTACATGGGGCGGGGCACATGTTCATGGGCTGTGCACGCATTGAATTTTTGGGGGTTGGGCACACGCGTGCGCATTCTCATTCGCACATGCGTACCTTGGACACTCGGTCTGTAAAAGGTTAGCCATCACTGTACTAGCACATGATCTTGTCAATTAAATTTGCAGTCTTACTAGTTGCTATATCATGCAAATCTGTAACTTTTTTTTTGCAGAAAATGGAATTTGAAGTCATAACTAAGAGGCAGCATTGAATAGCTAATTTATACTACAATTACATGACTTCCATTATACAACTTAATAATGGAAACAGACTTTTGTAGCCCCTGCAGTTTTATTGGCAGGGCTTTTCAGAAGTGGCTTTCCATTGCCTCCTTCCTAAGGCTGAGTGGCCCAAAGTCACTCAACTGGCTTTGTGCCTAAGACAGAATTAGAACTCACAGTCTCCAATTTCTATTCTGGCATCTTAACCACTACACCAAACTGGCTTTCCTATATACTTGTCATATATACAATTATGTTTTCTAATAAGCCGTATTTAAGCAAAGCTATGGCATACTGTGCTGCGTGAATACGAGTCATTTAATATCCATCATTTCATGGCATATCACAAAATAATTAGCAAATTTTAAAGGAAACGGAGAAAAATCCTTCGTTATGCATAATCCTCAATTTACAACCTCAACTGGGACCAGAAAATTTATTAAGCAATGCAATTGCTAACTGAGACATCATGTAACCAACCACACCTGATTTTTTGCTGGGGTTATTAAACAAATCACAGTCATTGAGATAGAACACAATGGCTTCCCTACTGGCTTCCCCATTGACTTTGCTTGCTTAAAGCCAGCTGGGAAGGTTGTAAATGGTAATCATGTGGCCCCAGAATGCTGCAGCTATCATAACTGGTTGCCAATCACCTGGATTGTAATCATGTGACCATAGGGATATCTTGACTATTGTAAGTGCAAGGACTTCTTGTAAGATATTTTTTCAGCACCATTGTAACTTCAAACAGTGATTAAATGAATGGTTGAAAGTTGAATACTACCTGTATTAAAAGATGTCATATTTATAATAGGATGTCAAAAGTGCCAAATATAAATACAATTCAGGGATAGTGATAAGATTTTGTACCTATTTCAATCTGCCTCAAACATATGAGCGTCCCTTGAGCGGCATAGAACAAAAATTGCAGTATAAGAATATATAATTAATGCTTCAATTCAATAATTGGGTATGTTATGTAACAATATTAGTGATACTACATAAAATGACAATGCAATAGAAGCCATACTAAGTGAAATCCTTTGTTAAATAAAATCTATCAAGTAATCCATTAATCCATTTATATTTGTAACAAAGTGGTTCTGTGGATAGGATTGTGATTAGTAACAAAATGACTACACCAAAATGGAGAATTGTGAATTTTGGGAATATGGGCAAAATGTAAAAGATTATACACTCTATAATTTTTGTCTATTAAAATTTTCTTTACCTCAGATATGTATGTTCTTTCAAATAAATGTTTGTGGTGTGCTCTCTTTTTGTAACAATTGTTTTGAAACATGGAATTGTGATATCTGTAAGATAGAGATAGTGTCAGCCCTGGAGGCAATCTTTTTCTTTGGATCTTCAGGGTTGCCACACTTAGCGGATGGGCATGCTGTGGGAACTGGGAGGGAGGTTGGATGGTGATGGGGTGAGATGTATAGCCATAACAACAACAACAACAACATTCTTTCACTGGGAATCAAGGACGTTCAACTTGCAGCTGGAGAGGCGTGACTGGGAAGCTACTCTGGTTAGGATGGTGGCCTGATTGGACTATGTGATGGACAAGTGGGTGCATGGGGAAGGGACTTGGATTTCCTTTGAGGTGGGGAAAACCCGGGAGACTTCAGATTCGGGTTTTCCCAGATGTGCCAATATGACATCTCTAATAAAATGGAACTTTGAGGAAATGCCTGCCTTGGAGTCTTACTTGGTTGGGGGTGTTTCTTGGAATCCTGACAGATAGAGGGGGACCTTATCTGTGAATGATAGCCTGTTCTGTTTTCTTCCTTTCACATTCTCACACGTGCCTTAGTGATTTTCAGGATAAGACTATTACAAGGTAATTTGTATAGATCTGCCTCTGGAAAACAAGAATCCCAATTAGTGGCGAGATTTGATTTTATTACCGCCTTGTCTTTTGCTTCCACTAGGGATGAAATTGACTTGTACTGATACCCTCTACTTACAACCACAATTGAGTCCAACATTTCTGTTTGTAAGAGAGACAGTTAAGTGAGTTTTGCTCCATTTTATGACCTTTCTTGCTACAACTGTTAAGTGAACAACTGTACTTGTTAAGTTAGTAACACAGTTGTTATATGAATTTGGCTTCCCCACTGACTTTGCTTGTCAGAAGGTGGCAAAAGGTGATCACATATCCCAGGATACTGAAACTGTCACAAATATGAGTCAGTTGCCAAGACTCATATCTGAATTTTGATCATGTGACCATGGGGATGCTGCAATTTTGGTCAGTGTGAAAAATGGTCATGTCACTTTTTCAGTGCCATTTAAACATCAAACAATTACCAAATGAATGGTTATAAGTCAAAGACTACCTGTACTGCCAGAGATTCTGTCATTTGGATCACATTTTTGTTGGTTGATTACAGAAGAGTTACTGGATCAGCTTCAGTGATATATTCATATATTTAAATAAAAACCTAAATATTTGAATATATAAACATGAATCTGAAAGCAAAAAACACATTTCTATACATTTATATTGCATAAGGGTTACTTTCCATATGGCAGCAAATGAGCTCCTGCTCTGAGTAGAAACCAACAAATACAAATACAGCACTAAAAAGAACCTGAAAGTACTCTCAATAATCATGGTGAAATGTTCAGATGGCTGATTTGATATACTTGAATCCAACCTTGCAGGTAGTGAACTTAAAACAATTTTATCTGATTTGTGCCCTTCAAAAGTGTAGGATGATAACTTACAGATTTCCAAACTATTATGGCCAAGGCAGGTTGGAAATACTAGGAGTTGCAGTTCAACATATCTAAAGGGTACCAATTTGAGAACAATGGATCTAAATCTACAAATAAATGAACCTCTTTTCAAAGTACCAAGTGTATTGACCAAAATGTTTATTCTTTAACAATGACAGTATATTTTGCAGATTCACATTTACAAGTATATTGGGAAAAATCCAGTGTAATTTTTTAACCTATTTTGCAGCCCAGAAGGGGTAGGACAAAACATTATTATAGAACAGTCAGTTTATGATTGGATTATAGTGACATGCTGGGGGGATATAATTGTAACATTACTCATCATATTTTAGTTGTCAACAGTGTTTAAACCTGGAAATATGTGCATCAGAGAACATCTTAAAACAAATTAATAAATACAAAATTTAAAAAAGTAGGGTAGATATATGACACCTTGCATATTGGTTAATATTTCTCATTGTACAAAGATGCAGGATAGAAAACTTATAGCACAAACAGAACCAGTCTAAGGAAATCCAGAATTTCCTACATTGTCATAGAAATAGGCTCAAGAAACTCTCAATTTGGCAAGTCTGAGAAATATCAAAAGCATGATGGACTACATCTGTTATGTGTAAATGTATTTCTCTTCAAACAGCAATCGCTTCTATTCATCTCCTTGACCTATAAAACTGATCTGGAGGACACCTAGAAGCTGCAAAAATAATTCTGAATTTGAATTGTCAGTAGTGTACAATAGTGAAAGGATTATGTTAGATATAACCCAATATTTTAACAATCACATGCATGTTTGCTCAAAAGTCAATCCCACTGAGTTTAATGGGGCTTTCTCCAAGTACAAATTAATAGGATTCTAATCCTTATTACTTAGAATTAAGATCCCATTTCTGATTTTATCAAGAGGACTGGCCAAATTCTAGTAGAGAAGCCTATTTGAAAAGCACTTAACTCCTCAGAAATCTCAGGCTAATCAACTACATCAAATGAAACTTTATGTATCATAATCAATGCCTGGATTTTGGGTTTAGTGAGGTTTAAAGTATCAATTATGTACAGATCCATGGGTATCACTTGTGTCTGCCTGATAACATGGGTGAAATAGGTATATGATATATTGCCTTACTCCAGTTTCTCCCTGCCCCTCCCCTCCAAACTGAAATGTGACAGTTCAACTCTCAGAATTTTTAGCCAGTTATGCTATTTAGAGAATTCTGGGAAATAAAATCTACATATTTGGATGATCCCTGGATGAGAAATGCTGCATTATTCTTTCTGTAAGAACTCACAAATAATATAGCCTTTACCCCAGGTTAATACATATGCTGCTGCATAGATGTATATATAATTCATAACAAACTCTCAGAAGATGGCCTTATTTGGAATCTAGAAATTAATATTTCCAGATTTGTTACCTTAAAAGCAGCTAAATCTCAAAAAATACTATGAGGTAAAGAGTGAACAAAAACTTTGGCATTACAACATAGATCATCTTAAAGGATCTAATTTTACAGCAGAACTGACACGAAAAGGAAACAGTAAATGTTAATTCCATTAATAATGTGTGAGAACCTTCTAACAAGTTTCATAATTTCTGGCAATAGAAGGAAAATATATATTTCTTTACCCAGTTAGATCATACTAACCAGTGACTTGGAAATACTAATATGTCTAGGACAAATCATATTCTTACTGGCAAAGGAAGAGCTCTTAGCACCAACTTGTAAGAATGAACAAAGTTGATTTTTGTTTTTCCATAACATTATTTCCTTGACCATTCACATTTTGTTTCCATGAAATTCAAGCCTGTTATTCTGTCCAGAAATTTGATGAAAGAATTACACTCACTTCCAAAATGACATAAAGGAACACTGAAGGCTTTAGATTCAGGGATGTGTTTGCAGTATAAGAACAAAAGAAAAAAGCAGAACTGAAGCACCAGTCCTCCTATTCAGCATGTGTTCTGGGGACTGAACGAACAAAGAGAACAGCAGTCTTTCTGAAGAAGGCAGAGATGTTTAGGCAAGAATAGAATGAAGACCAGAGTAAGACAGCATTATACCATTTAATAGTTATAATGCATGATGTGAGAAATTTGGATTTGGAGCTATCAGTATTTTTTTATTTAATATACAGCTGTGGGAGGTGGTACGGATTTGATTTTAACTGGAGAACTGGGAAACATATATTTTCCTCTTTGTATTATAGTCACAACTCAAATTATAGTTCTGAAATTGCTACTGGTCAGGGAGAAAACAAGACAAGTATAATTTGGCCTTCTCTATTTCATTCTGCATTTAACAGCACACTGAGGATATTTAGAAAATGATAAAGAGAAGTACAGTTAATTTTCTCCAATCCTGCACCTTCTATTCACTTAAATCTTTCCACCTTGCAGCTTCTTTAATTCAATGTTTAAAAAGATAATTTTATTCTGCTTAGAATAAGATGAATGGGAAATAGAACACAAAATCTTGATATTGGCAGGAGCCTTTAAGTAGTTATTTATGTTTGCTCTAAAAGGCTTTATAACACCTCAGTACCCGATTTTAGTTTATGCTGAAATAAGAGGCTATAATATTGCAATTAGTCCTACTGGATAAATCTCCATTCTGGAGAAATCCCAATCCCAAATTACTTAGATTGCAGTGATTTTGAATTAAAGAAATTAAAGGATTTCTTGAGTCTGAATCATCTGATCCAAACAATATAGGAGCAAACTTAAGCTAAAAGCGGCTTAAGACTTAAATAGTCTCTTCCCAAATCACTGTAGGCAAAACAAGGGAAATATACAGTTTCACTTTCTTGCTGTTTTGCTCTGTACCAAAATTCAATTCAAGAGAATTTTTGTTTTTGGACAATATTGACGCTTGGAACTTTAATCGTAAGGTATCCTCAGGCATAGCAAAAGTCATCCTGACTCACAAGCTACAGCCCATCTACTGCTTCAAAACTTTTTGGTAACAGAATTGTCCTCGAAAGGCAGAAAACATACCAGAGAAACTTGAGAAGAAAGCAGTCAGCAATCTGAATATCAGAACCATGCAGAATATGTACTTTAGCAGCCTGAAGTAACAATTTTACCTGAAATGAGGCATGTCTAGTGAAGTACTGAATCTTCAGATAATAAGTAAATCCCAGTATCTGCAAATAATTTGTTTCCAGCAGACAATTCCTCTTTTAATTCCACTAAGATTTCTCAGTGAAGTGCAAAGCAATATAACATTTGGGCTTTGAATATACAGAACTGCTGGAAGCAACTATTGCAGGTCTTAGGACTGGCCCAGAACATGATGTAACATTTTGCTCTCTGGTGCCTCAAAATTCTTTCTAATATGTCTATGAAGATTCTCAGTCATCCAGGTCATGGTTGTCCCAAAGGTGCTTTTTCAAGAGGCAACTGGATTTTCTGGTTTTTTCTTTGAAGATGTTTAGTTTCTCATCCAAGAAGCTTCTTCTTCTTCAGCTCTGAAGCTGAGAAGTGAAAAGTCTTCAAAGAAAAAACAGAAAGTCCAGTTGCCTCTTGAAAAAGCACCTTTGGGTCTTTTTAGTATGGTCATTGACTTGAATCATTTGGGGATTATTGAAGATTCATCGACCTTACTATCAGCATAAGTAAATGAAAGCATCACAAAGAACTGTAGGAAACTCTAGAGGAAACAATGTGAGGCTCCAAAAAGGAAATGCTGGGGCCAAGTAATTGCTCTTTTTGCACTGTCTTGCCAGAAAACAATCCTTCACATAATTCCTTTGATAAAACTGGTGTCCAAATGCACAATCAGCATGCGCAAGAAAGACATCTCTTTGCGGGTATTTTCAAAGATGATTCTGGGGTCATCAGACTGGCATCGCAGGCAGTTTGGAGCCATTACCATAGCCAAGTTGTTTACATCCATCTTGGTTTTGCCTACATTGATTGGCTGGGCAAAAATCTGCAAAATAAATAAAACACAACTCAAATAAAGAGGGAAAAATAAAAGGTTTGGTCACAGGCAAGATAATTTAGCTTATCTAGCTCCACAAAGGAAAATGTTCAGAGAGACAATGGAATCACTTTAGACAGCCTTGCACTGAAGGCTGCCTCTGGTGTATGACAATAGAAGAAATTTAAATTGGTGTTTCATAATATCTGCAAATACAATGTGAAATGACACCCTCCCAACTAGAAAAACCATATAGATTCTTTATGCTTTTTTAGAATGATTCCTGCTCAGGCATTCTCTATCTATGTACCTGTAAAAAGTGGATGAGGTAACACAAGACCAATTTATTGAGCTCTGGCAGAAGTTCAACTACAGCAACTGCAGCATCAGGATTCTCATAGTTGCTGACACATTCCTTGTAGAATTGTTGTGGGATAACAGGCTCTTCCAACTCCCGGTACCACAGCTTTAGCAGAGAAGCTTTAAGGACAAGAAGCCACCCAGAGATATTTACAACAATTATAGCATACTGTCTTGTTTTACCAACTTTATATATCTGTGTTTGTATACTATGCTTATACTAACTTGGAATTGCTAATGTGGTTATTATAACTTTGATGTGCTAGTTCTAAAATAAGTACATAAAATGTATAAATAATATGTGGTGCTTACTGTTCCAAAGTGGATCCCTGAGTAATCACAATACACTTTCTTCCTCTTCCTAGATAAATAAAATAACTGACTCTATCCTTTTTAAAATGAAAAACAGCACCATATATTGAGCTCCACCGATTCAGGCTTTTGACAATCACAGGACACAAATCATGAACAGAAAGGGTTAGGCTAGCAACTGTTCTCTTCAGAAGCAATTACTAAAAGTTTTATAGAAACTGAAAGACAGGAGATATATAAGATATATTTACAACTTAAAACTACTAACAAGCTGAGGTGTCCAACTACATTTTCAATAGTTTTGCTGTTTTCTTATTTTGCCATACCTGGTATATTGGGATCACTAAGGTTGGTAGGAATCTTCCACTGGTCCACCTGTAGTTTTAAAGCATTGACTTCATCAATATCACCAGGAATTCTGAAAGCATACACAGACAACAATAAAGCTGAATTTCAGGCAGAAAATCATACATACCCAGAAGAAAGTGCAATTAGTATCACAAATAAGAAACATTATCTGGAGCATGTCTAAGAGATAGATACATATTTAATAGTAAGTAGACAACCAATGAACTGTTGTGTCATTGTTTCAGAGATATTTCCTTACCTAAACAGAGAAACAGAATGAGTAAGAGCAGCCTAAAATACAACATGAGTGATTTCCAATGTCCTGCCAGCTTCCCCATTGATTTCCTTGCACAAATCTGACAGAGAGCATTAGAAATCTTCCTTCCTCCCTCCCTCCCTCCTTCCCTCCCTTCCTCCCAAGCACTAGCATAGAGGCACTTGTTCTGAAGAAGGTTGTAAGATGCTCTAAAACTCTATATATGAAATCTTAAGATACTTACTCTCAAGAAGAAGAAATAAGATATGTGATAAAATATAGATGAATGATCTAGTGTTGATGGCTATCACTACTGCATCATTTAAACAGTTGTAGTTAGATATTCACCTGAATATTCCCTCAGTCTGTTCTCCCCCGAGTCGCAGTACTTGCTGAGACAACTGTGTTTGTACCCAAGGCAGCTTGTTATCTGGATACATGTCCTGCTGCCGTGACATGATTTCTTCCAGTGAGCTACCAAACAATGAAGGTGTCACAATAGCATTCTTGGCATGTATTATCTCCTCAACTGTAGGCTTCCGAAGACCCTGTAAGAACAAGAAAATTTAAAAAAGAAACAAACCCCCCTAAATAAACTTGCAATGGGTTGGAAGGATGTTGTATTTCAGCTTCCATTTAGCTGGAATGCTCCCAGAGAAAAGTATTTTGCTAACCTTTGAAATATACTTTTTTTAAATGTTTTAAGTTATTTTTATTGTTCTTTATATTCCTTCTCCTGTACTTTACATTTTTCCTACCCAATTATGCTAATGTTACAATATCTTTTTTTCTAATATAAAATTTGTAATTTTATTAGAACACATATTGGACATTTACACAACATACAACATATAAATAACTTATCATATTTAAGCATTGTTTCCTAGTGGTCTTCCAGCTATTACTTTATTCTTCTTCCCCTTTATCTTAATCTATTACTCCATCTTCTTCCCCTCACTTTTTTTTTCTTTTTTCCCTATAGAGAACTGTACATTTTAGTTATCTCTTTACTATTATACATTTCTACTTTCATATTATATACATTTTTATTCCACTCCTCACATATAATACATCTATATTTTGTACTTCTATTTTTGTCTCCTAATAGTTATTATTCTTTATTGTTAGTCTTAAAACAATTATACCATTTATTCCATATTCTATAATATTCTGTCTCTTCTTTTTCCTTAATTTCTTTTGTTAATCTGTCCATCTCAGCGCATTATTTCTCTGGAAATAAAGTGGCAAATAAGTTGTCAAAACAAATAAGATTGGGGCATTCCTTTTCCTTTTCTCCTCTCAAAAGCTGAAAGGTGATTAGATATTTTATTAATTCTGTTTTGTTCAACTAGTGCTTTTTTTGCTCTTTTGAACTTGACAAATTAACTTTAACTCAAAGAGCTCCTTTCCGACATATATTGTTTATCTTTACTGTATTTCCAAACATACAATATCATGCTGAGTTCAATTACTCTATCAAAACACTGAGACATTCTGAAAAATAAGAGTTATAGATTTTGTCAGTGGCAATTTGCATCTATTTATGCGAACTCCCAGCATGATGGCAGCGTCTACAGAATTAGCTGCAACATACTGATTTTGATTCAAAACACTGCTCTTCCTGGCTCATTATTTTCAACACTAATTGCTAGTAGTTACACGGGAATACAAAATCTTATATAAAGCTATAGAATTGGAAAAGTGGAAAAAATTGTGGGGGAAAATTATAAATTGACTATGGCAGTATCATATAAAGAAAACAGCTATAAAATGTTTTATAGATGGCATTTAGCAACAGCGAGATTGGCAAAAAGTACCCTAATCTATTACCCAAATGTTGGAGATGTGGCCACAAATTAGGGACATACTACCACATGTGGTGGATGTGCCCTAGTGTGAGGAAATTTTGGCACAAAATTAAGAGGTGGTTGGAAGAGATTACACTCCAAAAGATGGATTTAAAACCGGAAATGTTCCTCCTAGGAATGATTGATAAAAAATGGAAAAAAAGTCTGTACTATATTACATTGCATATTCTAACGGCGGCCAGAATTACTTTAGCACAAATGTGGAAGGTGACCAATACACCATCTGAAGAAATAATAATTAAAAAGATCCTTGAATGCGCCGAAATGGACAAATTAACAATGGAGATGAAAGGAAGAGATGACTCGGACTATTACAAAGTGTGTAACAGGTTTTATACTTGGCTAGAAAATAAAAATCAAATTAAGAAATAAGAATATAAACTGAAATTCAGTACTAATATTTGTAACAATCTTGCTTACAAAAATGTTAATTATGGGCATACAAAATAAGAGAATGATTAGGAAGATGGAATTTAAATGTAAAGACAAATGTCGATGCAGAAAGTTGTAAAATTGTATATAAATGTTAGTTTTGTATTTTAGTGTTTGATGTATGTGTTTTGTTTTGTTTTTTTTCTTTTTGTGTTTTTGATTTTAAAAATGTAAAATATCTAATAAAAACTATTTTTAAAAAATCTTATATAAAGTTAATTCTGACTGCTAAAGTATCTTAGCATGATTATTCAACATACTTCCAAAAAACAAACACCAAATCTGATTTTATTTAATAGTCCTTCTCGGTCTTACTTTTCTTTCCTTCTATATTTTTCTACCATAAAGAAGATCCAGTAAAATGTTTCAGATTTTGTTTTCAGTTCCTTAATAGTACAATATGAATGTACATCTGCACTTTTTGAATCTTTTTGAATATATTTATTCTCATTGCTGATAAAAGCAATCCCAATAGTTATAGTGATAAAAAAGGAAAAAGTATTCATTTAAATTAAATAATGATATTTCTAAGTACTCACTTTTTTGCCTCCAGTAATTGCTACTTTTTGCAGCTTTCGGTAACAATACCTGGCATAAGTGCTGATTGGTAGACCTAGCAGATAAAAATGAACAAATTATGAGTGGCCCTGGAAAACTCCTTTAAAAAGAAGATGATCCCAGAGCAGGAATATCTGTATATCTTCTCTAACCCTAAACCTTATCATTAAATATTAAGAATTCTACGTACATTCATAGAAACATTGTTGTTGAAATTAATCTGGACAGCTTTCTCCAAGAAAATAGTTATGCAGTTGTTGTTTTTTCTGAAAGTATTTTCCCCCTGTACTCAATTCATTTATAGTAGTTTGAGCTAGGAGAATATCTTACATTCTTTGGTGAAGAGTGCTATAAAAATACCATATACTTTCAGTGGCAATAATTGGACCATTTATTCTCCCAATTCTAAACTATTTCAAAAGTTTGTTTTATCCACAAATCTGTATTATTAAGTCATTCGAAAATCATAACATAGAAATACAAACTTTCCCCCAGAACTGCCTACATTTTTGCATACAACTGCACAAATATATACACTCAAAATGCTTCATGCACTTTTGTTAGCTGCATCTAATAAAGAATATTATACATTTCCAATGTATATCATACATTGGAAACACTAGTGTAGATTTGGACAGATTTACATAGGGGAAGTCCAAAACATTTAAGGAATTTTAGTTTTAAAACATTTATAACATCATATATAATATAGGGGAAAATGAGACATCCAAGGATTATCAAACAAATCTTAATTACCTAATGAATCCGATAGATTGAAGACTCAGGATAAATAAAATAAAGCACTTTTAATAAGGCAAATAAGAAATTTCATAAATCAACTAGCATAAAATTTGGAAAGGATCACTAATATAAAAGAATTAAAAAAAGGATTAAACTGATTTATGAAGACAAAAGCAACAATGACTCTTAGCTATAACAGCTGTATGTTATCTCCAACATCAGAGACTTCCTGCTTCAAAAAATTGCTGTTGTTTGATATCATATTGGGGGCTTTCCATAATTATGTATCTATGTATTTAATGTATCACATTATGTATTTAATGTGAAGAATATGGCAATAAAAAGGCCTTTAATCTTACATAATATGAAGTTATGTCAATATTGCATGGGACAGAAGGAGAGCTGAAAAAATATCTACAGATCCCCTCACAGCCTGGATATAAACTATTTCTGCTTCTCTCCTCAGTTCGCTATAGTATAGGGCATTGCATGTCAAAACAAATAGGCAAAGGGACAGTTTCTTCCCTTCAGCCATCACTCTGTTGAACACCTAATTCTCACAGTACTAACTAATATTACATTTGATGCAAGACAATACATTAAAATAATCAGAAATTGCTCAAAGAGTAAAGCATACCAACAAACAGAGCAGTCTTAAGATCAGGTGAAACGGTTTTTAAAATAAAAATGAAAATTATCTAGGTGGAATATAGGGGTGTGGGGGGGGTTGGATACAGTTTATCAATGGAAAAATGTATTAGAAAGTAAGGCTGTGACAAGAGCAGAAACTGGCACTAATTATGTTACCTAGTTAGGGTAACGAAATGTCTGCAAGAAAACATGCAAGTTCAGAGAGCATCAAGGACCCCTCATTTCAACCCTAAGCTACAAATATTTTCCTATACTGATAGCAGAAGCTGCCTGCACTTAATTATTAGGATTTTTAAAAGTAGGCATCAGCTATTGGACTGAATTGAAGTTCTAAGACTATACAAAGAAATGGAAAAAGAAGACCATCTGCACAGAAGAGAAGTATGACCAAATTAGCATTTTTGCTGGACTTTTTTGAGGCTTGGAGCCAATGATTATAACTGACCCCATCTGGATGGAAAGATCCCAACTGCTTTATGAAAGTAAAGTTGCAACCCAATCTGTGTTTATTTGGTTACAAGTTCTGTTGAAATAAATGAGACCGTAGATTGAGGCAGTATTTATTTATAGTTAATCTTAGAGTTTACAGATGCAATGTTAATACATTAGATTACTATATAAAATATTCTACGGAATGAATAACAAAATAAATTCTATAGATATCACTAGTAGTTAGTTCATTTTGTATTTGTTACTATTTCTGTATTGTTAATACTTGCATATGCTCCAGACTGAACTTACCTATATTAAAGTACAAACAACCGCAATAATGGGTGCAAAATATCTGTGATAACCAAACAAAGATATGTGCTGATTTTTCTTTTCTTATATGTTTTACCTTCATCCTCTGTGCTTTGTTTTCTTTTTTTCCTGGATTTTGAGTTTTTTTTGTTTTTCAGATCCAGAAGTTCCTTAATGCGTTGGGTAACTGAAAATACAAAGTGTTTTTAATTGAGTGATGGCAAGACAGTCAAATATTTACTGTCCTCTTCCATCTGCACAAGATTGACTTCATTGAACAAATCCAAAGTGCATCTCCATGTGAAATATAATTTGCCCATGTGTATTGTTGTTTTTCTTTACACTTATCACAAGCAATAACATGAGTCTAAGGCCCAAACCTTAATATCTCACAAATTATTTGAACAATGTATACAATCTAAAAGAGGCTTGGAATTTAAAATATTGTTTCTCAAATTATTATTTTGACTAAGTATCTAAAATGTTTGTTTTCCCAAACTTTTCAAACCAGTATGAACTGTGCTCTATCTGGACTTTATGCTATTAGAATCCTGGGATATAAAAGAGATTCTTAACTAATTATTTGCTTTCAGTAAACTTCAGAATACCAAAGAATGAAAAAAACGTCCTTGTATAAACATCCAGTTTTTTCCAGTATTCAGCCTAAAATGTAAAAAAAAAAAAACTTTAAACACATAGCAGTTAATTATATATGCCTAGATGGGAAAACAATTTTGTCTGAGCAAGATTAGGCCTCTTTAGGTCTTGGGTGAAAGATTATTAAGCAATTCCAGGACTGTAGGCTAGATTGTGCCATTGAAAAACTTCCTGGAAGAAGGCAAGGGCAATTAACTTCCATACTGCTATAAAGAAAACACTCCTGTAGTCACTAGGAATTAAATTTCACTCAAGTGCAGAGTTATATATCTCATAATTTAATGTTAATATTTAATTGGTTTAATAGTTAAATTATGTTGATTTACTTTGTTTTAATTGTGTATGCTTCCCAGAGTCACATGCAACTATATTAATTAATTAATAATTCAATCAATCAATCTTTGTAATAATTTCTTGGAAAGTTATCAAAAATATTCTTATAGAAATATAAAGTTTTTGTTTTAATGAAACTGAATCTCTACCATTAAATCTAAAGAGAGATAAACCCACTAAACATTACAAAGAATTTTCTTTTTCTTTCATTCTTTATTTATTTTTCATTTTGCCTAGGCCAAAGAAGCTAGGTTCTCAGGCAATACATACTGCATTTTATAGGGAAGAAAGAAAGCTTTGGTCCTGAACACCTTTAGTAATATGCATTACTGCATTGTATTATGGTAACTTACCCCTATTATAATTTACTTTATTTCATCTACAGGTGTTTAAAGTACTGTAATTTACTTTATTAAATAAAGCACGTACTATTTTCATCTGCGATTTGGCTGAGGTGACGATAGATGTAACCTTCCAGGTAAGATTGGAATTTGGGTGATGGGGAGAAAAAGGCCAGACTAATTGCCATAAGTTCCCAGCCCCATGCCAGACTTTGGTAGCACATATTGTCTGTTGTTTGTCTGATTAGTTGAATGTACAGCTCATCCCGTAAACCTTGAATACTCCAGCATTTGGTGATGGTCATCAAAGCCACATTATTGCGGTCCATTCTGGCTTGCCGGTCACCCATATAGATTTGTACCAGTTTAAATATTTCACAGGCTTCCTTTTTGATGGTGTAGTTACTGGTAATAAGCATTGGCTTTTTGATGGAGCCACCATTCCAAGATAACATGTTGGCAATGGAGAGCCTCCGACGAAAAATGCCCTGAGTATGCATATTAAGATTTTTGGAAGCCCAGTCAGTCATGCTGCTTTGGGAGATGGGCTTTCGTATGGTGTGGAAGGGAAACTGATATCCGATGTTGGTTCCAGATTGAACATTATTCTCTTCTTGAGAATCAGACCCGATTGTTCCACACTGTAAAAACAACAGACAAAAAATCATGGAAAAGCTTTCTGAGTTGATAATTTTCTTTGAACAAAAATGACTGAATTTGGTCATTTTCTTCACCTGGTACCTCTAGTATCTGATCTAGAAGACTGTAACTTTAAACGCTTGCTAAAAAGCAATCATAAGTCAAGGATGATATATATCTGACAGCATTACTGTATGAACAATCCCATTTATGCAATGAATACCAATTTTGAGTACTGGGGATTTTTCAGTATGTTTGTTAGAAGTGTAGTTTAATTCATTTAACAATATTTAATGTATTATTGCCTAGCAAAATATAAGAAAATTGTCATTTTTGGAAAAATATATCAAAATAGTGTACGTGGCAAAATCAATAATATTCTATGTAGGGCAATAATTTGGCATAAATTGTAAATAATTTACAATTACAGCATAATGTTTTTCTTACACTCTCTCTCTCTCTCTCTCATCTAGATAAAAATACTATCTATTTTTGCCTTCTACCATCTACATTTTCAAATGAAAACCTATAATCTTGACTTATTTGTGGTATATTATATCTTACCTGGGAGTATTATTATTGAATAAAACTTCACATTAATAGCGAACTATTAAACAAAAGAAGCAATCTTTTAACCATAGCATTAAACCCATATACCTTGTATTATGATCTAGTGGTATAGATTAATTTTTCACTCCCAGCATAGTATAAAGTATGTAAACATGTTTCAATTAAATTAAAACTTATAATTTTAAGTGTATACCTGATGATTTCACCATCTCCAGGGCTAGAAAATGCCTGATCTCCCGACAATAAATAAATACTTTAATATGATAGTGATTAAAATGGTTTGAGAATAATAAATACCTGTGTTGATAATTGTGCTGTGTCTGATGATGATGGGTTTATCAGGCTGGACACATTCTTTTCTAAAGAATCTATTTTTTCATAAGTTCTCTTCTGTCTCACCACATCTTGCTGTATTGCTGGATCATTTGAGAGGCCTTTACCCTCCATTGTAGGCCTATATAATGACCTGTTACTAGATGTAAGATCATCTCTTGAGTTCCTACTATTACACTTTTTAAAGTAGTCTGATTGAAACTTAATTTTATTACCTTCTAGCATACTCATGTTGTCTAGCATTTCTGCATCTAAACTACCTTTGCTCCCCCTGCAGGCAGCAGATCTATTCACTACTGCACGCATCTCTGCAATAAGCTTGTCATTCAGCACAGTAAGTTCGCTGTTGCTGCCTACAGAACAAGGTCTTCCCAGGCCTGGAACATGTCGTCTTCCTTTTCTCTTTCTTAAACTTGGAGAAGGACCGGTCGAATAGCCAGAGTCTTGCTGACTTATCACTGTAGGATATTGAGTCTGAACACTGCTCTGCTGGCGATTATGGACTTCCATATTTTTAAGAACATTAGCTTCTACGACTTTCCATGACTGCTTGAAGCTCTCCCTAGAGCTAAGCTGACCCAACTGGGATTTATCAATGCCATCAACTACCACAGTGGTAGAATGAGTTTTTTTGGATGACTGGTCAATGTTGACCATGTGTTTAATATATTCTTTTCCCACAGGGCTGTATTCTGTTGTAGACGGGTTTCTCAAATGCTTTTTTCCACCCTGGTGTTGCTGTATACTTGGAGGCTGTAATAATTTAATTGGTTGCATCTTCTTATTTAAGCTATTGCTTGGGGACAACTGTGGAGTTGTCCCACTCATATTTGTAATTCTAATGTCCATATCTGTAGGAGGCTCATCATAAATTGGGGTGTCAATTGATGGCTCATCATATATTGGAGGTGGAGAAGCATATTTGGGAGATGCAGGCAATTTTTGTAACTGATTTCCTGAGGGAGGCTGAGGAGTATACCCATTAGTTAGTACCAGACAAAATCCTCCATTCTCTGTCTTTTTAATTTTCATTGAACGCTTCATCTCTACTGGAGCTGTAGATTTTGGAGTTAATGAGTTTGGGACGATAGACTGAGACTGGGCATATACAACTGCTTTGGGATTCATTGATTCCTGGCTGCTGATTTCTGAATTGTTTTGCATCTGAAAGGAATTGCTTGAGGAAGAATTTACTTTTCTTAGGCTATTAACTTTGACCAGCATGGCTGCTTTAGTCCCTGGCAAAGGCTGCCAACCAGTAAGGGTATCTCTGTAGAAAAAAAAATACAATGTTAAAAAATAAAACAAATGAACATACACACTGCTTTTATCAGCCTACAAAATGCTCCAAAGTTTGAAGCTATCTATATCTTGGGAAAAAGGAAGGAAATTTCACTAATTACATTGCAAAAATATTTTCTATTTTCTGTCACAGCTATCACAGAAATATGAGAAATTTGAGAAATAATACTTGTTCAGAATTTTTTATATTGGCCAGACTTTTCCATGTGCATATTTCTTTTCTGGGTAAATGAAATTACAGTACTGGCTGAATTTATTCAATCTTTGGTGAAAGAAGTTTTAAATACAAGTTTAAGCAGTTTTAAAAATTAGTTCGGGATAAACAGCAAAAGGGCGATTAGAACTTTAATTTTGGAAAGTTACAAGCAGATTACATGTCCAGAGGGATTTGAAATAAGATTTTGGAATTCATTATAAGAATGTTTTCCATGGGAAAATGCTTTTGTTTTGAATTTTCTTTAAAAACAAACATGTTACAATGAGACTGAAGGATTGAAAGTAGAACGAGCTCAAAAAAACCCCTAAAAATTATAATTAAAGAACATTTTATTTACTAATATGGGGTAAAATATCTTAACAGTACACATACTTAAGGATATTTTTGAACAATGGATTCAGAAGTTAATTTTAACAGTGCCTGCCTCTTTAGAGAGACTGTGTTTTAAAAGCTATTATGGAAGAGGAACAATTTTTACTGGAGCAAGTCTGAAACTGATCTGAAAATAGATTTAAAAATGAGACTACAATAATGACATTGTAAAAGATGCTATACTGTACATACAAGAGAAACCAGCTGATGTCTTAATAATGAAAAGAGATATACAAATATTAAACGAAAAGAGTGATCTGGATAACTTTCCTATATTGGATTTACAAGAGACTTGTTAAAGCTTTGAAAAATTTTGTGAGAAGGAACAAAGAAAAAATGAAAAGGCACGTGGAGCCATATCTGTGGACACGCGAGCGTTGCCCTAGCTCAGGTCCAGCATGCATGCGTGCGCCGGCCAGCTGATTTTCGGGCCTTCTGGACCCACTGGAAGTTGGGAAACGAGCCATTTCTGGTCTCCAGAGAGCCTCTGGGGATGTGGAGCCCTCCCCAGGCTCCGAGAAAGTTTCTGGAGCCTTGGGAGAGCAAAAAACGGGCCTTCTGGTCCTACCGGAAGTCAGGAAATGGGGCATTTCCGGCTCCCAGAAGGCCTCGGGAGGGGGGGGAGGCTGTTTTCACCTCCCTCTGGAGCCTGGGGAGGGCGAAAAGCGGGCCTACCAGTAACCTTTTTTCCCATCGCGTGCCAAAAGCAGGGGGAGCGTGGGGGGATTGTGCATGCATACGTGGGGTGCGGGGGGCATTGAATTATGGGTGTGAGCACGCATGCGCGTGATACCACCCTCCCCCCGCTTTTGGCACATGACGGCAAAAAGGTTAGCCATCACTGATCTAGGACATTATTTGAAGAAATTAAAGATCAAGATTTTAAAAATAAAAGGAAGGTATATAGGTAGTCCTTGACTTATGACCACAATTGAGCCCAAAATTTCTGTTGCTGAGATATTTGTTAAGTGAGTTTTGCCCCATTTTATCACTTTTTTTGCCACAGTTGTTAAGTGAATCAGTGCAGTTAAGTTAAGTAAATTTGGCTTCCCCATTGACTTTACTTGTCAGAAGGTCACAAAAAGTGATCACATGACCCCAGGACACTGTAATTGTCATAAATATGAGTTAGTTGTCAAGTGTCTGAATTTTGATCATGTGGCCATGGAGATGCTGTAATCGTCATTACTGTCATAAGGTTTTTTTTTCAGTGCCATTGTAACTTCGAATGGTCACTAAATGAACTATTCTAAGTCATGGAGTACCTGTATGAAGTTGGTTTCTTTGATCAAGGTTCTAAAGTTACTAAAATTATTTATACTTGTTGTGATGAAGAGAGAAGTTATTACTTTTTATAATTCTTTTCCTTTTCTTCAATATGTTCTTATTTTTATTTCTTTTGTATTTTTGTTTCTATTTGGTTTTTTTCTGTATTATTTTTTATTTTAGTTTGTGGTTACTTTGTATTAGTTTTTATTTTTTTAACTGTAATTTTAACAATCATTTCTTCTTATTGATTCTAATTGTATTTGTTATATTCTATTCCCTTTTTATTATTTTATGTTGCAGGTCATTAACCAAATAAGTATTATATAATTATTACAAGCCATTTTAAGATATATCTTAAGCTATAAAAAGTATATTTGAGGAAAGGAAAAAATAGAAATAAGATGGGAAGTTAACAACCACACGCACACACAAAATTCAAATAAAATCCATTCAGTTGGAGTAATGGAATTGTCTATTGTATGTAGTTAAGATCAAGGATTTCAGAAGAAAGTCCTGCTTTTTTTTCTTCTCCAAGTAGTATCTTCAGTGCTATTAGAATGTGAAGGATAACTGCAAGCCGCCTTCTTTCTAGAGAATGACGGCTGCTTTGTCCAATCAAGCAAAATGCTCTGTCTCTGATTCACCAGTCTAGCCATCATTTCAGAAAATTATCTAGTGGCTGAGCAATTCTATGGTTAAATGATAAGCATGACTAGTTTTAGAAGGAATTGTATGGGAGAGGCTTTAGAGACAAATAAAAAACGAATACCCTGTATTTGAGCTTTTCAGCATGAGATGATTTACCAGATACTAGATGGCACTGTTGTGCTACATTACAAACTGAGTGTGTGTTACAAATATCTTCTTGAATTTTGGACAAATCTCCACTGTCTAAGTTCTGTGCTGAGAAAAAGAAAATATAAAAGGTGGGTGGAAAACATTTTGAGGTAAAAAGGATTCTGCAGCGTTTCTACAAACTGTCACCTGATTCTCCAAATGCTTGCAATTTGTGGCTTGCAGTTGTACTATAATCTCTACAATCTATTTAATGCTGCTGATTCCTTAACTGACTGTCTGATAGATATTCATAAAACACACATATAAAAATAAATTATAAATTACACAGGCAATG
Source organism: Ptyas mucosa (assembly GCA_012654045.1). NCBI lineage: Eukaryota > Metazoa > Chordata > Lepidosauria > Squamata > Colubridae > Ptyas > Ptyas mucosa. Next base: position 1,584,305 of record WNWU01000162.1, on the reverse strand, counting down.
TATTGGTTATCTTATATAGGGGAGCTTCTATATTAGAGTTTCTATCTCTCAAAAATCTTGGGATAAAGGCAATTTTCAAGCTTTTACTTGCACAACATTTTTAGCCTGCCATCTTTCTATTTTAAGCACTACTTTTTTCCTCCTCTATTGAAGTTGCTCTCTACTAGCTTTTTCAACCTATCATGTTGTTGTAATTGGAGAGTTATTCATGCAACAAATTGACAGGTTAGAACAGATGCATCCCAGTACTAATAGGAGAAAGCAGGGCTGCCTGCATCTGCAGTTCTGTTAGGTCTTGCCAGCTTTCTGTTAGAAAAATAGTGTCATAGGTGCCAACCCGAGATATACTGCAAAAGAGCTTGTGTTGTGCATGATTATTAGACAGGTGCTCCATCAGTTTTGAATAGCTGCCTTTGTTCATTATCAGATGATAGTTAAAATGTTATGGACAGCTGTTCAAATGGATTATATGAAACTTCCATATTAAGGCTTTCTAGTATTTTGTTTGTACTTCTATCTCAGTTGTACTTTATCAATATCTTACTATATAGTTCTGTTTATTTTCCTTTAAGCAACAGACAGGGCAGTTCCAGGCTCAATATTATAACTGGGAAATGCAATCAGGAATACTTGACACATGCTGCAAATATTATCAGTGCAATGACAATGGATATATTCTACTGTTTTCCTAGAAATAATGTGGAAGAAGTTTGCCACTGTTTTCTTCTGATCTGTTATTTCAACTTCCCAATCTAGTCAATAGCTTTGGAATTTCCTGATGCTGCCCATCTGAGTACTAATATTAGCTCTGACCATGCTTAGCTTTTTCAGAATGGAGGCTTAAATAAAAAGTAACATTTAAGCATTATGTGATTTTAACATGGACTTGATATAAAATCATATATGAACATACAATACAACTAGCCACATGATATACAGGTAGTCCTTGATTTACAACCATAATTAAGCCCCACAACTACGGTTATAAATTGTGGTGGTCATAAAATTGCACCCAATTTTACAATCTTTTTTGAGGCAGTCATTAAATGAATGTGGTGGTAGAACTGCGGTCATTAAGCATAAATGTTCACTACAGGACAGTTTTTGCCAGAAACCGGAAGTAAATGTAGGCTGGTTGCTGAGCACCCAAAATTCGGCCACCTGATCATGGAGGGGAGACGACATTGGAACTTTGAAAACGGTTGTAAGTTGCTTTTAGGGGGTCCATCGTAACAGTCACTAAATGACTAAATTGAGGATTACCTGTATATGCTACGAAAGGTTTTGATGAAATGTAACTACATCCCCTGTACAATTCTGTGCAGAGATCAGTTGCCAGGATTTTTTTCCATTTATGTGATACATTGGCATTCTAAAAAAAATGCCTTTTACTTTGGAAACTATTGAAAACAATCTTTTAAGAACCCAACCAAGGACTGATCTTTGGCTGATTTTCAAATCACATTTTTCTCTTTCTGTGAAATACCAAAGGGAAGAGGATCAATCCTTCCTTTTCAGCAATGTGGAAATATTTTAACTTTATTATTATTTATCTCTATTTCAATCTATTTCCAGATGCAATAGAACTATAAACTTATATATTTCAAGTTAGCATGGTAATTATATATGCTTGGCAAAACTGTTCTATGCAATATTGGTCAACAAAATCAACAACAATTATAATAGTTATTCAGCTCCTGCACTTTATGTCTGAAAATGATTCACCCTATCATTCAAGGAAGGCTAGTTCCCACATAGGAAAATATAAATTACTTTTAAGGAATAAAGTGTTTCCTATAATCATAAAGGGAATGGCAATAAAAAAGATGATTGTAAGTAAACATTATCTTCGTCTTGGCAATGCAGCCATTTAGCTCTTAAATGTTCAGTCTTAGAAAAAATACAATTTCTTCATTGCAGTTGCCTTCAAGAACTTTTAATTTATTAGAAAGAGTTAACATTGTAGATTTTAAACTATGCCTGAAATAACCAAATTTAAAAATGTAACTATGGGTGAAAAAGTGATGATCTCATGAACATTTTGCAGGTAGTCTAATGATATCAGGAAAATAGGTTTCAAGAAAGCTTCTTTTATTTTAGTGCCCTTCAAATTGTTGAATTGTTCCCAGTGAATGAAGTCATTTCTATTTTCCTGGCATTAATATTATTACAAACAACTAGAATTTGTAAGATGACAGTACTGCAACTTTTAAAAGCTTTTGAAAATCTTATGTTAGAGCTTTCAAAGTCCTCTATATGTCTAATATTCAAAACATAATAACTCTGAAAAAAATACAGGAATCAGATTTAAGATATGTCTGACACACAATGAGTAACCTTTGGAAGAACCCAGCATTATAAATGAAGAGTAGGGGAAATTACCAAACCGGGAAAATTATTAAGAGGTAGTATTATGCCAGCATAAGTAAGTAAAATTACTGGGAAAGGCTCAAATAAATATTGGAAGTGTGGTAAAGCAAAGGGCATCTAAGTGCACATACAGTGGTACTCTGAATTAGTACAAAGATTCTGATAAAAAATGATTAGAGAGATTAATAGTATGGATATAGGATTTAGTTATTTTTCTGAAATATGTTTGCTGACATTATTTAGTGAAGCAAGGTAACTGTTCAATTCATAATGATTTGAGCAAGGCTAGCTATAGTACAAGGGATGCGGTGGCTCAGTGGCTAAGACACTGAGCTTGTCGATCGAAAGGTTGGCAGTTCAGCAGTTCGAATCCCTAGTTCCGCGTTAACGGGGTGAGCACCCGTTACTTGTCCCAGCTTCTGCCAACCTAGCAGTTTGAAAGCACGTAAAAAATGCAAATAGAAAAATAGGGACCAGCGTTTGGTGCACCTTTGGCATTTAGTCATGCCAGCCACATGACCATGGAGACATCTTCTGATAGCGCTGGCTCTTCAAGCTTTGAAACGGAGATGAGCACCTCCCCCTACAGTCGGGAACGACTAGCACATATGTGCGAGGGGAACCTTTTAGCTAAAATACAATATTGGAAAAACACAACATAGAGACATCAGTTTTACATCTTCAGTATTAAAAAGCTGAGAAAAACTGTTGTGGTGGAAAAATTAACATGAGATGTGTTAAAAATCAAGATGAGAGGATTAGGATATACCAGAAAGGTTATTTTGCTTTTGGTTTGTGAAAAAGTAATTCTTTCTGCAAAGCATAATATGCCAAATTCCTCTTTTTGTTTATCTGAATGTGTCCAAAAGCTGCTACTGGAATCTTGGCATGTTTTTAGACCTTTTCAATATATCTGCTGACTTTTAGAATCAGAAAATCCAAAAATATTTTTTAAAAAAGAAAATATCGATGTTTCAGGCGGCAATTCTATTATGCGTCTCTGATTGGTAATGGAGACATGTAAAAGCTGGCTATAACATTCTTTTCTTGGGAAAAGGGAGTATGACTTGTGGCTTTGTTCCTATGTGCCTACAATCTTATGGCAAGCAGCAACACTGAGAAGTCTGGATGATTTCAATTTGAAATACTGTTTTAATCAAGAACTAAGAGTAAGTTATTTGCTATAAAATTATTTTTGTCAGGTGGCAAATTTTTAAAAACCGGATACTCATGAACCCTTCCATTGATATTCCTGAGATGCTAACTGGCGTGCAGCTTGAGCCTGATATCATGGGTGGAGAGAGATTGACGGGCCCAAAGTCATCCAGCTGGCTTTCATGGCTAAATGGGACTTGAAAGTATAATCTTCCACTTTCTAGCCTGCTGCCTTATCCATTAAACCTAACTGGCTGTCTACTTATCTATTTGTTTTTTACACTAAGTAGCCAAAACTATTTCTCATATTATGAGTTTCATTTTAAAACAAGGATGTTTCTCCCTCTTCCCTATATAGCTATAAAAAAGAGAAAAACAAAACAGACAAATTTGAAAATGATTTACCTTTCAGTTTCTGGCCTCTTCTCAAGACTGATGTTGTCTTTACTGTTCTCCATGTCCTGTAGAAGAGTTATCTGGATAGGAGTATTTCGTCCCTCACTACTTGTACTGTTCCTGTGCTGTGACGTCCTGAAATCAGACTGGGAATTACGTTTCATGGCTTGGAGCTGAGCTAGTGGCACAATGTCACAACCCTGAGGCCTGTGCCACACAGTCTGCTGAGTGATGGCATTATAATAATAGAAACGATTGTTGTTTTGATCAAAGAGTTCCCACCACTGGTTTTCATCAGACTGCCGAACTCTGAGATTAGGTGGTGGATCCCAACCACACTCTCCAGTTGTCAAATTGACGTACATTCGCTCCCTAGAACGGGGCTCAATAATTTCTACCCAATCTGAGCTGAAATAAAAAGGAAATACATAGTTAGTTCCAACAGTTAGTTCCATCAAAACCACGATACTTTATCCTAACTACAGAAAAGATTGAACATCCGACCAGTGGCTACCTATTTATAAACTTCGAGAGATGTGTACCATTCTGATGGATTATATATCAATAAGTATTTAGATTAAATTTCTAAGATTAAAAATGTTCTAAACATGGGTAATAAATAAATGTTTATTTACACCAACTTTCTATTACAATATTTGATAAGATCCCAGTTCTATCCTAGGAACTGCAGCGTCATAAAACACACAGAATGTAACAGAGGAAATTCCATACTTTTTTTTGTAGTGGCTCCCCACAAAATTTAGAAAATCTTCACCATGATGCAATCTTGTGAAGCCAATTCATAAAAGTTGCTTGCAAGGTAGAACTTCTACCATGTGGGTATGTTTTAAAAAGCAGCAATGCTATCTATATATATAAAAGTGAAAACTACTCACGCCATAATCATAAAATCTCCAGAACCGTAAAGTCAACAAACTTTAAATTTGCCATATATGTTCCTCTTGGCTTCTAGGTGCTCACTAAGAAAGGATTTTATGAAATGACCATCAGAGCATTAGTATTTCCTATTTTATTATTAGCTCTGATGCTAAGGAGTTCTACTCCCCCTCCCCACCTGAAATCTGTTCCAAATGCAAAACACAAGCAGAAGAGTTTCACTTTCAGTTTTACTTTCACAGCAGGAAGCAGATTTAATACAGAACACTTTGAGCTAGGCCAGGCTCCTTCCTGTCTCCTTGCTCACACAGCAAATATTGTTTCACTTTCCAAACAGCCCTCTGATGCTAAGGAGTTCTACTCTCCCTCCCCACCTGAAAAGAAATATGTTCCATGCTCTGATGCTAAGTTCTACTCCCCCTCCCCACCTGAAAAGAAAAAAAAAGTATTTGCTACAGAAGATACTGTCCTTCCTTCCTTCCTTCCATGTTGACCCATGGAGAATGTCTGGACAAGTCCCTTGCATTTATTATTAATGACTATTTTACTTTTGTACATTTCTTATCCTGAAAAAGCACAATGAAGAAAAAGTGTAAGAATGATTCAACAAAACTATTATCACTAAAACCATAAGAAAACATGACAGTCAAAACAAATTTATTTCTCCAACACATGTAGTCTTTATTTAGTGACCACAATTGGGAACTGTGAAGCGGTCATTACGTGAAGCTGCAACTGTGCTTATTATCTTACTTCAGTTTTTCTTTGCTTTATAGACTTGTGAAGATCATAAATGCAAGGATTGGTCACAAATGTACTTTTCCATCACTCAGTTAGTATCTGAGGCAGTCGCTAAACAACGACTACCTGTATTCTATTTTTTAAAAAGCTATACAATTTAACTTGAGAACATCTATCTGCTTTTAACAGCTCTCTGTCTAGACCAACATTTTTGACCTTGGATTCTTAAGATATGATTTTAAAACACATAATTAGACATAAAACTACATAATTAGATTTTCTGATGAGTTTAGGAAGAGTTTAAGATTCACATTTCTACATGGGTTTTGACTGGGCTCCACTTAAATTGATACCCTCCAAAGTGTTTATTTTGACATGTCCACTAGTTGCCTGAATTTTGGAAACTCATATGATTTTACTGACAAAATAACGAATTGAAGATTTTAGCATAGTTTATGGCAAAGACACAGATGTACTAAAACATGTTTTATTACACAAGTCTTACACTAAACCAGTGGTGAAATCCATTTTTTTTTACTACCGGTTCTCTGGGCATGGCTTTGTGGGCATGGCATAGGAAGGATACTGCAAAATCTCCATTCCCACCCAACTCCAGGGGAATACTGCAAAATCCCCATTCCCTCTCCAGTCCTGAGGGAAGGATATTGCAAAATCTCCATTCCCACCCCACTCTGGGGTCAGCCAGAGGTGGTATTTGCCGGTTCTCCAAACTGCTCAAAATTTCCGCTACCAGTTCTCCAGAACCTGTCAGAACCTGCTGGATTTCACTCCTAACATAAGCTGAGATCTTGGTTGGTTATGCTGGTTTGGAATGCCAGGGCAATGAATATGTAGTAAAAAAAGCAAAAAATTAACTAGAGTGTTGTACAAAGATATGTGCATTCCATCGGCAATATTTACAGACTTAAACTTTTGATCAAGCACAGCACTCTTGAAAACAGCTTTCTATATTGCCCCTGCCTCACCCTGAGTTAAGAAAGTGGTGTATTATTTTCCTTTGTTTACAATGGAAAGCATGAACTCTAAAATCAAATTATTGGACATATTATTTAAACAGAAATAATGATCTATCCAACCCTCTTTAGTCTGCCTGAAGTTCGAACACAAAGGAAACCATTTCAGATGCTTTGGGGAGCCTGGAAGCACTGGTAATTTTTGACTCCAAAAGTAAACTTACTTACTAGACCCTTAGGTCACTCTGACCTTTAGGGAAGTCTGGAACAACAACAAAATATGCATCAGCAGTACTTTTCCTTTTCTTGAGGAGCATTTGCAGGCAGGAGGGTTTTCAGCTGTCCCTATGAAGCCGTTTGCCCTATTTAGGATCATTCTCCCTGAATCTAATGGAAGGATAGTACCATCAAAGAATAACAGAGTTGGAAGGGACCTTGAAGGTCTTCTAGTCCAGCCCCCGGCTCAAATAGTTGCCCAATCTCTTCTTAAAAACCTCCAGTGTTGGAGCACCCACAATTTCTGGAGGCAAGTCATTCCACTGATTAATTGTCCTAACTGTCAGTTAATTTCTCTTTAGTTCTAGGTTGTTTTTAGCTTAGATCTAGGATCTAGGTTTAATTTAGTTCTAGATTAGTGTTTGAAAAGCATCCATATCAATTAAAAACAGAATGAAGGCAGAGAATGAATGTCTAATCCTCATTCAATATCAAGCCCCCTCCTCACTCCAAACCCTGTTCCGAGGATGCAGGCAGAGAAAAAGTAAGTTTTGTAACACTCCTGCACTCTCATTTTCATGTCCCAAATCACTCTCTTCCTACTGAAGACACCTTGGGGTGGTGGATAGAAAGGCCAATTAGGAAAAGTAGGTTTCTATGGGTACTGAAAAAAATATTGAAGATGGGGTGCATACAATAGATAAGTCTCTTGTTTCCTAGCATCTGGATGATTCTAGCGAATCAGATGTTCTACTTTGTCTTATTCCACTTTGAATTCTTCTTCCTTCCAATAGACAGGAGATGTGAAGATTGGCTTGTAAGACACCAATGAGCTTCTGTGTTGTTTTTCTGTAACTGACAATAACTGACGACTACTTCCAGTTACAGAGTTGATTACTGAAGAAGCTATAGGACTCATCGGAAAAGTCCCTGATGTTGGGAATGACTGAAGGCAAAAGGAGAAGGGGACAGCAGAGAATGAAATGGTTAGACACTATTATCAATGCAGTGGGCATGAATTTGGGCAGATTCTGGGAGACAGTGGAAAACAGGGGTCCTGGCATGCTGTGGTTCATGGAATTGGGAAGAGTCAGACATGACTTAGTGACTGAACAATAACAATCCACTGAAGAAGCTGATGTGAAAGAAAAAGGAAATACAGAACAGCTTTTCATCAGCTGTTTGCCTTAGTTCTTCTTGCTGTCTATCTAGAGATAGACAGCACTGAATAATTATGTACCTCTTCCAAGGTATCTGGAGTGCCTTGCTGAAATGGGTCATCTTGCACACAGGTCTTTAAACTGGTTAAGTAAAGCTAGTTCAGTCCAGCTAAAATTTCTCTCTAAAGTAATGTTGAAGCATGCAGCTATAAATGCCTATACAGCATTTTGCAATTTATCTTGTTGCTTTTCTGGCAGTCTAAAAAAGGCAGATCTCAGTTTAAGTAGAAAATAGATTTAATTGCCCAGAGCAGGGTTAAGAGAGCCAATAACAGAAATAGACCATTTTGCAACTCCATCTTTCAAGAGTCCACAATTAAATCCCATTTCCTATATCTTCTGGGTAATTGAGTGAAATGGATAATCTGAGTAGCTGCAGGCCACCTGATTCTTATGCAGAAACAACATACTCGCAATCCATTCAGCATTGAGTTGCATAGCAAGAGGCTAGTTCAATATGACCAGAGGCCATAACTTTGAAGCAAGGTTGTTTTGTAGTAGCGGGTGTAAAGCTTAGTTAAAATTATTGCTTTCTAATAGCAGTCAGGATTGGAAATTATTAAACTCTAAAACAACTTCTGATTAGTAAAGTTTAACTCAGAAACAAGTTCTGATTAGGATTAGGGTTAGGGTAGTTCTGATGATGCAGTGATTAAAATGCAGTATTGCAGGCAAACTGCCCACAGCCTGGACTTTGATCATGATGGGACTCATGGATAACTCAGCCTTCCATCATTCCAAGGTTGGTAAAATGAGGATCCAGACTGTTGGGGGCAATAAGCAAATAATACTTACATTGCACTGCCCAGAGAGTGCTGTAAAGCACTATGGGTGGTATGTAAGTCTAAATGCTATTACTATTGGTACAGTAGTGGCCAAAATTGTGGAAACCTTTTGGGAAAAGTCTATTTTCTAAAACTAGCTAATAACACCACTTTTTTTTTTGGAGTAGCACCATAAAATTATGTATCAATGGAAAGATAATTTAATCAAGAATGTAATTCAATAACTTTTATGAAGGATTTGCTATTAGAATAGCAGTTACAGTATAAAGAAGAAAAGTGAAACACTTAGAAAAATGAGATATACAAAAATTATCACCATAGAAAAAACAAGATATACAAAAATGATCACATCAGTTAATACTTGGGTAACCTTTAGCATGAATTATGGCCTTACAACATCTTCCTATGGAGTGAATCGAGTATTTTAATTCTACAGCTGTTATAATGTGAAACCAAGATTGAATGATTTCTTCTATTAACTGGGTTTTATTGCTGGGTTGCTTCTGACTAGCAAGTTTCTTTTGTTGGATCCATAGATTTTCAATTGGATTAAGGTCTGGGCTATTCCCAGGCCATTCCAGCAGTGGAATATGATTATCTTGAAACTCCCCGAAAAAAAGTAGTGTTATTAGCCATCAAACTTCAAAAATACACCTTTCCCAAAAGGTTTCCACAATTTTGGCCACTACTGTATTAAGGTAAAGGTAAAGGCTCCCCTCACACATATGTGCTAGTCATTCCCGGGGCGGTGCTCATTTCCGTTTCAAAGCCAAAGAGCCAGCGCTGTCCAAAGGAAAATTATTAAGAAGAAGGTTAAAGTAAGAAGAAAAAAAATCCACTGAGTACTATACTTTCAAATGGAACATTTACCGTATTTTTTGGTGTATAAGTCACACCGGCATATAAGACGCACCTTAATTTTGGGGGAGGAAAACAAGGAAAAAAGTATTCTACCTCTGCCTACCAGCATTTAAGGTGGTACCACCCTCCTCCTCCTGCAAGCGAGAGGTGCAGGGACTACTCACTTTCCCCCAAAGAGACCCCTCGCACGCTCTGGGGGAGGAACAGAGCACAGCCTGAGGAACAACCCTCTTCGGGACGGTCTGGGAGGGAGAATCGAGAGAACATCTCGCAGGCCAAACCAGTCCGGCGGCCAAGCCCGAAAATCTTGGGGAGGTAGGGCAGTGTCCCCCCCGGCCTTTTACAGAAAGTTTAGCGAGCGCTTTACGGAGAAGTTCCTGGGCCCTGCTGCCCCCCCATCCCAGGCACCGAGGGGGGGCATATCTGGTCCTCAGGGGAGGGGATGCGCAGTTCTTGCATCAATCAATCCCCCCGCCCGGCTCCGCACCTGCACGGCAGCCCCCAGGAAGCTGGGACCCCCGCCCGCATCGCAGCAACAGAGGCGCCGAGCGATTTGGCCTGACTTCAGGCAGCTCTCCCTGCCGGCCAGCCGGCCAACCCTCCTGCCATCCACCCGGAAGGCGAGTGCCCCGCCATGCGGGCTCTCCTGGGCCAGGCGGGCAGTGCCAAGCCGGGCTGCGGGGCTCTTTGGGAGTGGCAGCGCTGGGCAACGCGTGCCCGTACTGGAGGCCACCCTCTGCCCTGCCCTGCCCTAGCTAGGGCTCTCGATCCTGGCCACCTTCCGCATGCTGGGCGCTCTGCTCTGGTTGTGGCAGGCAGGCGGCACTGCTTCAAGGCGAGGCGAGGCGCGGATGGGGTGGCTCTGCCCGGGGCCTCGGGGCCTGCCCGGGAAAGAAGTGTCCCAGCGGGCCCCCGGAGCCATCCTCCCCCGGATCCTCGACCCGGCTAGCTCCTCGGCTCGCTTGAGCTGCTGAGGCCGCAGCTCCAAGGCCGAAGGTGAGCTCTGCGTTGCCCGAAGGGACCCAGGGAGCCTGGCCTGTGCCCAAGCAAAACCCGGCTGAGCACTGGAGGGGTTGGGGCCGGGGGCTGGTCTGCATTGGGGCTCGACCTGAAGGCCTTTGCAAGCTCCCAACAGGCAGGCATTCCCTTCAGTTCCCTGCCGCCTGAAAGTGGTTTAAAGCCCGAAAATGGCCGAAGGGTGGGGGCTGGCGGGTGGGCGGGGCTACATTCAGCGTATAAGATGCACCCTGATTTTCACCCCTTTTTGGGGGGTAAAAAGGTGCGTCTTATACACCGAAAAATACGGCCTAATATTTCCAAATTAGAATGGGAAGAGTACATTCAAATCTAAGAATGTTCATCACTGACACCTTTTCGTTCACTCTTCTAGCCTACATATTTCCCTCATATATATAGCTCATTTGCAAAAACATTATATATCTTTGTTTTACTTTTTAAATTTTAAAGCCAAAATAAAAAACTTGTGTTCAGGAGAACTTTCCTTTCTTTTTTCCAAAGATTCATCAATATGGAATAAACATGATATCATGCAATGAATAAGCTAGAATACTTTCTACTTTGTAAATAATATAAACAATTTTGTTATACATTCATAAATATACAAAACTCCACACCTTGGGATTTGTGTCTCTATTTTTGAAACTTATATAAGCCAGGAGTCCTGACTGGATAATACACTTAAGTTATTAAGCACTGGCTGACTTGTATCCATTTGTAGCCCTGAAGTATTGCATAAGCCTTGATGCAAAATAGTTGTACTTATCCACTGGGAGGCTGATGATTACTAGAGCCAATTCAAATGGTTCACCTCAGGCATCTTATCAATCTCAATGAACTCCAGGACTACTTTAGGAGTTCCCCTGCAGCCCAGGATGTGATTCATTTCAGAATCTTGTTGACTTTTGCAAAGGGAGGTGACAATTTTTTTTGACAAAATTGCCTCTGAGTAACCCCTTTTGTGGAAGATTGTTAAGAGACAGGGTAGAAGTTACAAAGAGCTCTGGAAGAAACATATTATCTAAACTCTTTTCAGTAAGAACTGAGGCAGGGGATAGGGATAGAAATTGCACTGATCGCTCTTATAAATGACCACATTTCACATCACTGTCTTATGCCTAGTATCTCTAACAGATTATACTGTAACTACTAATGCAGCATACAATGACAAACAGCATGTACAAATGCTTGTATGTACCTGTATGTATTTGTAGCAAGCATCTTTCCATTGTTCACTTGGAAGATTGATGGTACAAGAAAGAGTGAAGTAATCAATAATTTTGATTCCCCCTTTGCTTTAGTCTTCCCCAAACGGTAGCAAAAGTAGCTTTGCTTGAATAACCAATTCCACAACTCCTAATGAAACATCTGATAAAAGTTATGGCCATGGATTGCCTTTACCCAGTTCTGGCTGGTGTGCCAGTTGCAACTGTTCTTAGAACAGAAGGCACTGACAACAATTATTCATCTCTGTCATTTTGTGATGGCACAAAATATATAAAAATGTATATATTTTACCCAAATCTATATACTCTTGAAAACCACCCAGAAACTACAGTGGGTACAGAATGTAGCTGAACACATACATTTTCACTTTTATCCAAGATGTAGCTGTTTTTAGAGATTTGGAGGGACTGATTAGTCAAAGAGAGATTATGGGAAGATGGAAAGGGCGCTGATTATGACTAATATCAAAAGCTGGACTGTTGACTACACATAGTCCTTGACTTGCGACTGTTTGAACTTATGAAAGACCTCCCTAGGGGTGCTTACAGCCCATTCTGAAGTTTCTGTGGCTGAGCATCCCCCCCCCCCCGCAGTGACATGATTCCTTGTCAGATAGCTGATAAGTTGTAGGCATTTATAGTGTCCCTCAGTCATGTGACTGTGTTTTATTACCATTTGGTATTTATTGCTATTGCTATTGTTCTATTCATTAGCTTTTGTAAACTTTTAAATTCTATTGATTGAAGCAGTCCTTCCCTCTTAGAAAACGCACCAGTGATTCTGTGGTTCCATAATAAACTGTAACAGAACATGGTATCTCTTCCCAGTACACAGAACTTTGCTACTATGCTAAGCAGTTGCCCTTTAAGGTAACATTTATGCAACTCTCCAAACAGCAGCACCTTTCTTACAGCTGTGCAAAGCATTCAGAACAGGTATTTGATGTTACATAGGAAGGCAAACAAACCACATCATCTTGAATTGTTAAAGCAGTCATGTCTTTGCACAATTGTTTTAAATATTTCACAAATATATACAAAGAGAAGTATTTCATTTGTGCTTTCACACATTGTGAAAAAAATTGTATTCTTATCAATGTTAGCAACTTTCAAACTTCTTGAGAGGTTAAATACTCTTTTCAGATTTTTCAGCCCGGTTGGATAAATAAAATTTAGGGTTGAGAACCAGGGGTGAAATCTACTTACCTTCCTTACCGGTCCCGAAGCACTCGTGCGTGTATGCATCATATGCACACGCAGACCTTCTGAGCCTGCACACAACCTTCTGCAGCTGCGCTAAACTTTCTGTGCCCGCGCAAAACCTTCTGCGCCTGAACAGAAGGTAAAAAACACATTACTTCCTGGTTAAAACCAGGAAATAATGACACCCAGGTGGGTGGGTGGAGCTTTGCTCTGTCATTGCTACCGGATCACCGAACCACCGGCCAAGATCGCTACTGGACTGGGCTATCCAGCCCGATCCGGAAGCATTTCACCCCTGCTGAGAACCCTATTTTACCCCATTATTGTATTTTTCTCTTGCAATGCTCCCTTTTAGAAAATGAATTGGGAACCACTAGATACTTTCGAGCTGTTTAGGGCCAGTCTTCAAACTATTCCTGTTTCTACCTGTCCCAGGTAGATGGAATATTCTTTTTGGAGAGGGCACCAAAGGAGTCTAGGTCAGAGATTATTTACAAATTTAACTGTATATTGTAATTTAGTAAATGCAATTAGATTATATGGTTGAAAAACATCCTGCATACCACTTCAAAGTCTGAAGAGAGGCAAAGTATTGCTAAGTACTAGGATGAAACTAGACATATAAAAATTCAGAATTGTTTAATTTAGGAAATCATCTGTTATACTTATTTGCAATTCTAAAACATTTGCAGTAAAAGGAATTCAGGACTAACTTTGAAAAGTAAAGCCAGAAACAAGAGTTTAAACAAGGACGGAAAACTTGTTTTCCTCCAGAAATTCTGGCCCACAAATGCCTTGTAACTACTCAATCTGGCAGTCAGTTTGTCTAAAAACGTAACCTTAACCTGTAAAGCATTAGGTTGCATGCTGCATGTTTCACTTTTTCCCAAGAATTTTGATTGAAGTTTATTATAATATAAATTACTAATGAAAATAATGATCAGAAAAAGAGGAAAGGGGGATTCAAGATAAAAAGAAAAAGAAACGGTCTTCCAACTATATTCAGTGCAGTAAATTATATCCTCAATTTTTTACATTAGATTTCTAGTAACTGCAAGCCATTTCTATAGCTACAAAATTATCCAATCCTAAACTAAAGCCAGTTTCATTTTTTACATTCTATTTTGAGCATAAAGTCCAGAAATGATTTCTAAATGGAAACAAAATTGGATAAATTCTTCTCTTTGTTTAAAACAGTTTGCTTTGTCATCTCTACCAAATCCAGTAGTTTTTCCATCCATTCTTCCATTGTGGGAATTATATATCTTTCCATCCACAGATATTGAATTTTTAACACTGTCAGTATGTATAACAATGACCCAGGTTTTCTTTCTAGCTTTTTGATCAACAACCTAACAGTTTCTAGTTTCAATTTTATATTCATTTTAAATGTTCAGAGTATTTCTTAAAGATTACCATCCTTAAAATATAGTTTTTATGAAGGTTTTCTTTCAAGTTATAATTCATTATCAGCAAAATATTTCTTTTCTTCAGAATATCTGTTGAATATCTGTTGAACAGCAGAAACATTTCTTTTTCTCAAAATCTTTAGATATTTATTTCAGGACAGCTGAATCCATGTGGTCAATCTTTAATTCAATTTAATTCAATTTTGAAATGAAGATCCAGAAATTGTTCTTTTATGGCTTGAGGTCTTACCTGAAGCTCTTTTTTTAGTTTCATTAGGAAAATTTTGTTTATATCACCTTCATAATGAACATTCTTACTACCCATTCAATATTTCAAAGAATCAACTTTGTCACTGTTTTTGTCAATATGGAACATTCCCAATGGTTTGATAAGTTTTTGCACTTGGTTACATCTCTAGTGTAACAATCTTTATTCTTATTGCTTTGATTGCTTGAAATATTTTTTTGAGCATTCCTACAAAATGCTTCCCATGAAGTCCAGTTGGCTTGGCTCCCTCCTTTGGACAGTTCTGGTTTGATGTTCATCATTTGTTCTAAAATGTAATAAAGTCAGAGGTGGCTTTCCCACTATTTTGTGATTGTTGATTCCCTCTTGTGGTCAAAGAGCAAATCTTTAAATAACATGCACGGCTGAAGTTGTATCTTAGCAAATCAGATTGAGTTAAAATCTGAAGACTTTACTTTCTCACAAGCTCCTCAGAGTCAAGATTTATAGATTCCATTATCCAATGAGCATGGCCAAAAAAAGGCAAAATTATGCCGCCAAATTTTAAGTCCTTATGTTTCTCAAAAACAGGGTAAGGACTGAAAAAATTCCAAGCTTCCTTATTTTCACTCAGCATGGCACTTCCTCTCCTTGTTGTCTAGCACTAACAATGTTTCTCTGCCTCTCACTGATGTAGGAGTGGCAGAATCTAGGACCTGAATTAAAAGAGGGATCAGCCTAGAATCGCTATGGAGCCATACAAGGACTAAGGCCAACTCTCCTTGAATTCTGCAGATCCTAATCTAATTTCAAATAGGTGCTAACCATTAACTGAGAAGGGGCGTTGGTCTTACCTGATACACTCCTTCTTGTTGGGGTGGAGATAGCATCCAGAAATGTGTTAACTCCGTCTGTCAGCTAATTGGACTGAGTCTGCTTGCATCCCCAGCTTTTTGATGAAGGCGTTGATGCAGATTGACATGCTATGCTGTAGTCGTATCCCCTCATGGACCCAGGACCAGACACCAATCCGGCTGGGACTGGATGCTATCTCCACCCCAACGAGAAGGAGCGTATCAGGTAAGACCAATGCCCCTTCTCCATAATGATGGAGATAGCATCCAGGAATGGGACATACCAAAGCTGGCTGACCTACGGGTAGGCCGCAGTCCGGTCTGAAGTCCCCTGTTCTGTGTGGACACTCTGAAGTACTCACCTGCCAAAGGCTGCCTCAGCCGAGGTGTAAGTGTCCAGCTTATAGTGGCAGATAAAAGGGAATGGAGAGGACCAGGTAGCCGCTCGACAGACCTCCTCTATAGAGGCCTGCATCCCCCACGCCGCAGTTGTGGCTGTGCTCCTGGTAGAAGCAGAACGGCAAGGCCTGGATCTCATACGCCTTGGCGATACACACACTAATCCACTGTCCCAAGGTTGAGGGGATGACCCTGTTGCCCAGCATGGAAGGCTGGAAAGAGACAAACAGGGATTCTGTCCTCTGTAGGGAGGAAGTTCTTTTGATGTATTTGTGGAGGGTCCTCCTCACGTCCAAGGTGTGCCACCTATGTTCAAAGTGATGGACTGGCTTAGGACAGAAGTTTGACAGCACCAGTTCCTGAGCCCTGTGGAACCAAGTGTTCACCTTGGGGACAATGGAGGGGGTCCAGCTGCAAAACCACCCTGTCAGAGTGGAACACACAAAGGTCCTGCCTTACCGATAGAGCCACCAGTTCTGAGACCCACCTGGCCAATGTAATGGCCACCAGAAATGCCACCTTACACAAGGAATCGCAGGCTGGCTTCTAACAGAGGCTCGAAGGGGCCCCTGGTAAGGGAGTTCAAGACCTTAGCCAGATCCCAGGTACCTGTGCACCACCAGCGGCCTCAGGTTGGTCACTCCCCTGAGGAATCGACAGACCATGGGGTGCTGAGTGAGTGAGTCTACAGCTCCACATGCCAAAACTAAGGACAGGACCGCCACCTGCCTCCTGATGGTATTTGGGGATAGCCCGTTATTTAGTCCTTCCTGGAGGAATTCCAGGATCTGGGCTATGGAAACATCCGTAGGGACTAATTTCACTTTGGCTCACCACCCACAAAAGGCCTTCCATGTGGCATTATATATTTGATTAGTCAAGGGTCTCCAAGAAGCCTGAATTGTCTTGATAACCCTGGAGGAAAAGTTGTCCCCACTCAGAATGCTCCACTAAATTGCCAGGCGGTAAACTGGAACCACTGTGGCTCCGGATGGACCAATGCCCTCTGGCTGAGGGAGATCCTGTTCTGAGGGATCCTCTAGAGCTGAGCCACTGACAGGTTTACCAGGTCTGCAAACCAAGGCCTTCTGGGCCAGTGGGCTGCCAGGAGCAGAAGTTCCACTTCCTCCTCCAGCAGCTTCCTGATGACTCACGGAATAAGCGGAAGAGGAGGGAAGGCGTTCAGCAACCCTGGAGGCCACAGACTGCATAACGCATCTACTCCTTCTGCCCCCAGTGTTGCAAACCTGGTGTAAAACCTGGGGAGCTGGCAGTTATCTTGGGTGGCAAATAGGTCAACTACCGGGAGGCCGAAGCGGTCCGTCATTTCCCAGAACAGGGACGGGTGCAGGCGCCACTCCGTGTGGTCAATTGAGGCTCTGCTGAGCTAGTCTGCCTGCACATTTGCCATGCCTGGGATATGTTCTGCCCTGATGGACAGAGTCCCCTAATGGGAGGGTTGGTTGAGCAGTCACTTTGAATGCCGAAAAGCGTGATTCCTCCACCTCAAAAAGACTCTTGGATGGGAACCTCTGCCCCTGCCTGCCCAGTCTGTCCTGTTGTTGTCCCTGTTTGGGAGGGAAGGGCTTTTGCAAATATGGCATCCCAAATCCACTGTCTGGCCCTTGAAAGGACAAGCAGCAAAAATAAGGGGGTGGGTGTGAGTCTGCTCACTGAGACAGGGATGGCAGAATCTTGCGCTTGTCCCTGGACTTGACCAGAATAGGGTCCAGGAAGTCTCCAATCAACCTATCCCCCGAATACGGGGCGGATGCCTTATTCCTGGCATCAGTTTGCCACTGGCGGAGCCATAGGAGATGTCAGGTTGCCACCGACAAGCTTGGCTGCGAATCTCGCCGCATTCAGCGTGGCATCCGCTGAAAATTCCATTGTCACCATTAATTTATTAAGGTCTTGATGGGACCTCATGTCATCCACTGGTATTCTTTCCTATAGTTGCCTCAACCAGAGCAGTGAAACTCTATTTAAAAAATGAGGCAGCTGTAGAGGCCTTAACAGCCCAGGCGGCCACCTGGTGGGCCTTTACTAATGATTGTTCTGCCCGTTTGTCCTCAGGCCGGAGGGCGTCCTCTGGAGATCCCGCCATGACAGAGGGTGAGGATAATGCTACTACAGGGGCGTCTACCATTGGCACCTGGAGGGCCTTGGAAAGGTCTGAGCTCGTGTTATAAAATCGCCTGTCCCAGGGGAGGCCCACTGCCTCTTCACTACATCCAGGAACAACCTGGGGACGGGTACCACCTCTGTCTCTATGGCTGGTTCTGCAAAGAGTGAATCTGTAGGATCACCCGACTCTGATGCAATCTCTTGAATTGTCTGATTGGTACCCAGGCGAACAGTATTCTTTGCTTTGAAAAGCAAAGATCTAAATAATGGGGGCCGAAATAGACCCACAAAGGCAGGTTGATCAGGCATTAAGCTTTCATCATCAGATAATTCTAGTTCCCATTGTACTGTTTCTTCCAACAAAGATGCCTGACTGGAAGAGGCTGGAGAGTATTGCCCCTGAGGGGATAAAACTTCCCCTGAAAAATGGGACCCCTGATGGTGAACTTGGGGCCTGGGGTGATCAGAAACCATCGAAGCCGCTCTCTGTTGTAAACCGGCTGTTGTCTGATCACCTCAGAGATTAAAGCTCCCATACTGGCAGGGATCTGAAACTCCAATCGCTCCTCTGAGTGAAGGCCTGCAGGGTGGGCGTGAAGGTTGCCTCAGCAGAGGGAAATCCCTGTCTTACAGGCTGCTCCCAGGCATGCCTTGGAGGCCTGGTTTCTGGCAGTGAGCCAAAGAACAACTCATTGTTGCCGGGCAGTCAAAGGACTGCTACATAGTGCCATCTGGTGACCATGCCACGATTTGCAGGCCATGCTGAAGAGCGTGCAGTTCCAATGCCTGTGAGGCAAATGGTCGGGAACCGGCTGGCTCTGAAGTTTGAAGACTCCTTGCCTTCTCATCAGCCTCCCTCTGAGCCTTAGTGATCGCTCTCTCAATAGCCTTCTGGCATCGTTTGACTTCCTGCTCTGTGGTCTTAGAGGCCTTCTTAGCCGGATCCCTTGAGTGAGGCTCAGCTGCTGTTCTCTTTCCTGCGGGCCTCGCTCTCGAGAGCCCTGCACCATCAGTAATGTTGTTGCCAGAGAGTGCCGGGTTTCCCGCCTCAAGAACGGTGTCTTCTGCAAAGGCAGTTGCCATTTTAATTCTCTCGGCCTAGCAGTCTCGCCTGATTGGGGCTCTGCTGCTCAAAGCGCCGTGAACAGTCTGATGCTATCTAGTATGCCCAGATTACGGGCAGGGGCTAAAGTGCCTCCGGATGCAATCCAAGGTTATGCGCACCGGCTACCAGGGGTTTCTGCATGGCAGGAATCTTCCAACAGTCCGGTGATTCACCCGCTGTCAAGCGCATGCGAAAGTTTGTCCTTCCCCAAGTCCCAGGGTCAGCGTTGCAGAGTTAGGCTCGTGCATGCTGCCCTGTCACTGCTGCAGTCAGGCAGCCTGATTGCCGCCATGCAGCCTTCAGCGGGGTCAGGCTGAAAGCTCTTCATGGTGGAATATCTTGAGCGGCTCAACCAGCTGAAACTAGGAGTGGTCAACAATCAATGTTGTAATTCTCTGTGGTTGAAAGCATTCAGGATGGAGCAGCTAGAAAACACATCTAGTTCAAGCTAAAACAGAGTCTAAAAGCTGGGGATGCAAGCAGAGGAGGCGTGTCATCACAACTTGCAGATTCAGTTCAATTAGCTGACAGACGGAGTTAACCCATTCCTGGATGCTATCTCCACCACTATGGAGAAGAATCCTGTTTACAGGCTGTTTAGCAATAAATCAATTTAATTAAACTTTCATGTCTTGATCTGGTCTTTCATATTTGACAGCTAATGATTCACCAGCCAACTCTGTAGCACCGCTCCAGAATCCTCTTGCAAATCACCACTGTCTGGATGGCCTTGGAGAGTAATTTCTGGAACTCTCTCTGTCCTGGGAGAGTTCTTCAGACTTGGGAGAACTGCCCAAACCGTTGAGCCCTCAAAGTTCTTCATCTGGGTACTGTCCATCAGTCATTTTCTAGTGGACGCTGCAGAATATTGCATTTTTCAATATGATACAGGTTCCCTGCATATGTTCAATCACCAATGTTGTTGCAAACAATCTATCCAGATGGCTAAAGGAGGATTGTTTACTTTCCAAAATGAATGCCTTTGATGCCAATAGTTTTCTAACTATTAATAGTTATGAAATATTTTATTTATTTATTTATTTATTTATTTATTTATTTATTTCCAATTTATATACCGCCCTTCTCCCTGAGGACTCAGGGCGGTGTACAGCCAGACATAAAAAACATAAAATATAAATATTAAGACATTTAAAATATATATATAATTTGGCTACAAAATTTAAAACTCACAGACCAATTAAAATATTAAAAATATTTAAAATTTCTTCTTAAGCCAGCCCGGCTTGTTGGAAAAAATGTGTTTTTAGGGCACGGCGGAAGGCACTGAGGTCATGAATTCTCCTAATCTCCGGGGGCAACTGGTTCCAGAGGGTGGGTGCCCCCACAGAGAAGGCTCTCCCCCTGGGAGTCACCAGCCTACATTGTTTGGCTGATGGCACCCTGAGGAGGCCCTCTCTGTGGGAGCGCACGGGTCGATGGGAGGTCATCGGTGACAGCAGGCGGTCTCGGAGATAACTAGGCCCTATGCCATGGAGCGCTTTAAAGGTGATCACCAACACCTTGAAGCGCACCCGGAAGACCACCGGAAGCCAGTGCAGCTCGCGCAGGAGCGGTGTTATGTGGGAGCGCCACGCTGCTCCCGTCACTACCCGCGCGGCCGCATTTTGGACCAGTTGGAGCCTCCGGGTGCTCTTCAAGGGGAGCCCCATGTAGAGAGCATTACAGTAGTCTAGGCGGGAAGTGACAAGGGCGTGAGTGACTGTGCACAGGGAATCCCGATCAAGAAAGGGCCGCAACTGGCGAATCAGGCGAACCTGACAAAAGGTCCCCCTGGCTACAGCTGTCAGATGTTCCTCCAAGGACAGCTGCCTATCCAGGAGGACTCCCAGATTGCGAGCCCTTTCTGCGGGGGCTAAAGACTCGCCCCCGATAGTCAGTGATGGAGTCAACTGACTATATCGGGATGCCGGGAACCACAGCCACTCCGTCTTGGACGGGTTGAGCTTGAGTTTGTTTCTCCCCATCCAGATCCGCACGGCTTCCAGGCACTGGGACATCACTTTGAGGGCATCATTGGGGTGGCCTGGGGTGGAGATGTACAGCTGGGTGTCATCAGCGTACTGATGGTATCTCACCCCAAAGCCACGGATGATCTCACCCAGCGGCTTCACATAAATGTTGAACAGAAGGGGCGAGAGGACCGACCCCTGCGGCACTCCACAAACGAGAGGCCTCGAGGTCGACCTCTGCCCCCCTGTCAACACAAACTGCGACCGGTCGGAGAGAAAGGAGGAGAACCACTGTAATACAGTGCCCCCCACCCCCAACTCTTCCAGCCGGTGCAGCATGATACCATGGTCGATGGTATCAAAAGCCGCTGAGAGATCTAATAGGGCTAGGACAGAGGAACATCCCCTGTCCCGAGCCCTCCAGAGATCATCAACCAACGCGACCAATGCCGTCTCTGTGCTGTGCCCAGACCTGAAACCCGACTGGAACGGATCCAGATAAGATGTTTCCTCCAGGAATTGTGGAAACTGTTGCGCAACCACACTCTCAACAACCTTCGCAATAAAGCGAAGGTTGGAGACAGGACGATAGTTAGCTAATACTGCTGGGTCCAGGGAAGGCTTCTTGAGGAGGGGCCTCACCACCGCCTCTTTCAAGGCGGCAGGGAAGTGACCCTCACTCAAGGAAGCGTTGATAATGCCCTGGAGCCAGCCTTGTGTAACCTCCCGGGAGGCCAGTACCAACCAGGAGGGACACGGGTCCAGTAAACATGTGGCCGCACTAAGTCTCCCCAAAATCCTGTCCACATCATCAGGAGTCACAAAGTCAAACTCTTCCCAGATAACATTCTCAAGACTATTCCTTGTCACCCCGCCCAGATCTACCCAGTCGGAGTCCAAATCCCCCCGAATCTGAGCAATTTTGTCATACAGGTATTGTCCGGAAATATTAAGAAGCATTAGTTAAACAAAACTAATATTAAGAAGCATTAGTTAAACAAAAGCATTAGTTAAACAAAAAAAGTGTCCCAATCACTACTGTCCGACATACTTGGTTAAATAACTTCTGATTTGTGTTCTCCTTTATTGTATATCATTGTACAGTATTGAATTTATTTTTTCTAATTTAATCTACTTTTGGAAAATTCTCTTTAAAAGGAGGATAGAAATATTCAACAGAAATAAATAATATCAGGGCAATCCAAGACATGTCAAGTACAATTCAACTAATTAACATAAATAGTTTGGCATTATGTACATGTTCATTTATAGCTTTTAAAAATGATTTTATATTTGCATAGTTTTGTTTATACCAAACCCTATTGGTGGAGTCATAAACATACTAGCAACCTAGAGAAGGAATTAATTTGTCAAGGGGAAGTATAAGCATTTGGGAGAGTACAATGACTCAGAGAGAATCCTTAATGTAGAAGATAATCCAGATAAAGGAGTACAATGATCAAAAGACTATTAATATCCCTGCAATGAGCTTTTCTCATCACCCTGCAAAGCCTAATGCTTGCCCAAACAAGAAATGGTATGCTAGATAAACACATGAAAGCTACGAATTGGCACCAAGATATTATATCACTGATGCTTGCTATCTAAAGAGTTGATAAATTTGTGATTGTAATTCTCGTGTTCTAATACAGGTAGTTCTTGTTGTACAACAGATTGCTTAGTGAGGATCTGAAGTTACAACTCTTCCCAAAGGTACTTATGACCCTGTCCCGGTTACTTTGTTGTACCACCTCTGTGGTCATTCACTGTTACAACTAACCACAGAAACACTACAGCATGCTATCCTGTCTATTGCCCCATCCTGCCCTGCCGGGACCCCAAAGGCTCTTCTCCTCCCACTCTGCATCACTGATCACTCACTTACTTCAGCAAATTATATTATTCCAGCACCAATGTTCAGATAAGCAGGAGTTAACAGAAGACATAGCAATATCTTAATGAAGGAATTACTAAGGAGAAAACCACACTTGACCAATACTGGCAGGGTAAGCTACTATATATAAACAGAGGTAAAACCTCACACTTTCTAGTACTGATAATGTTACCATGTCAAGTAATGAAACATCTGCAAGCCAACAGGCAAGTTCAGAGAGCACCAAGGACTCCACGGTCCAACCCTGAGCTACATATATTCACTTCTATTGAAAGGTGAAATGACCCATGGTAGAATATTTTGAGCACCTCAATTGCTTTATATCAGCAAATCATGAGCTTTAATCTTGTGGCTGAGATTCAGCACTAGAAATGTTTTTTGTCAATCAGTCTAGTTTGGTGATATGTGGAATAAGTATACCCCATGGTCTAAGTATGAGGGCAACAGCTGTCAGTAGAAGGGGAGGTATATGTATATGGAAACAGACTGACTACTGCATAGCAAACAGCATTTGGTATTGCAATTCATCTATGTCCTTCTTAATTGTGGGATAGGCAACAGATGGCTGTGGAAAATTCCACACAGACCAGAGTCCAAAGAACTGTAAAACTATGCAACCAGGGTGAGTAGATCAGAAATGATCTTGGTCTTCTGTTCCCAGTGCCTCAAGGAAACTCACAAAGAGTTTAAAGGGAAATTTAAGAAGAGATCTGGATGGCATTGGGCTTACTTATTCAAATTAATAGTAATAGTAATAGAAATAGTAGTAGTAACAACAACAACAAGAAGTCATGGGAACATAAAATGGAAGTTATTGAAAATGAGAAGGTGAAGATCTTGTGGGACTTTCGAATACAGACGGATCATCATTTGGAATACAACACACCAGATATCACAGTTGTCGAAAATCGAAATGTACAATTTATTGATATCGCGGTACCAGGAGATGCCAGAGTCGAAGAAAAAGATCTGAAAAAATCACAAAATATCGCGATCTGGTCATCAAAGCTATGCGATTATGGATGAAACATGTAACAGTGATACCTATTATCATCATGGCACTTGGTACCATGTCCAAGAGTTTTATAAAATACATCAAGAAATTGCAGCTTCCTGCAATAACACCAGTAGAACTGCAAAAAACTGCACTACTCGGAACACTGTACATCTTAGGAAGGTACTTGGTTGATACCTAGGACACTGGCAGCAACCCATATCAACCATTAACACCAATCAATGGTATTTGTGATGCATTTTTGAATGTTCAGTTGACTGAGTTTCATGTTTGGTGAATAAAAGTTTATAATAATAATAATACCCCAAACCCTGCATAATCCTAAACTGACCTCGACACTGTAATTTGTATCTTTATCAAGAACTCTTACTCTGTCAGTTGAGAATAGGAATAAATTCTCATTTACTTTCCCTGGCATATGAGGTTCACAAAATGGTTAATCACTAAAGATACTATATTCCCTGGATTTAAAAAAAAACAACACTGAAGATGTAGTAGTGCTTAAAAGTTTGTGAAGCTTTTTAAATTTTCAATATTTCTGCATAAATGTCACATAAAATATCATCTGTTCTTCACACAAGCTCTAAATCTAAATAAAGAAAACCCAGATTTGAAAATGTACATTTGTTGATTCATTGAAGAAAATGATCCAAAGCTACATTTGTGTATGGAAAAAGTACTCTTGAGACACCTTAATCCTAGTTCCAGGGAAGCCATATTAAAGTCTCCCAAGAACGTAAGGCTGAGGAATCCACCATCAACCCAGAGATAAAATCAAAGGGCTCAGACAAGTAGATTGCTTTGCAGGAGGGAGGTTGGTACAACAGCAATAATCTCAACTGATCCCTAGAGCCAAACATAATGAACAGGGTCTCACATCCAGTAACCTATAGAACACTTCCCTGAAAGATGTAAACAATTCTCAGATGACAATTGCCATACCACCATCCCTGCCCTAGCTTCTGGACTGTGGCTACATTTGTAGCCCGACACCCCCTCCCTTCAAGGTCTAACCTCAGTAATATATGCCACATTGGCCCTCTCAACCACAAACAAATCACAGATGAGGGAGACCTTATTACAACCTGACCTGACATTTAAGAGAAACATCCAGAAGCCAGGGCCTCAAATGGTATTGGGGCGGAGACAAAGGAGCTAGAATGCAATACAGGTATAAAACATTGGTTCTGTTTTCCCTGGAGCAGCCCACTCTTTTCCCACCAGATCTTCCCATGTCTATCACCACCACAGTATTATGGCCCTCCGCATCCCCCCAGTGGCCATGGCATCTTCTCCTCCAAAACCCCCAACTTCAAAGGCCCAGGATCTCCCATAATAACCACTGACAGTTATCCCAAGGAGGAGAAAACCAAGCATTCTGAGGTGCTTCAGCTTTACTGGCTCTCAGCACTCACAGGCATTCAGCACCCATGGCCCCTCAGCAAAGAATCACATACACAAACATACAAAGATATATTCAGCTTAATACCTAATGGGGCCCTCCCCAGCCATTCTGACATTCTTCGTTACAGACCCCTTCTTATCCACTCCACCCAGTTAATCCCTTTCCTAGCTCAGCCTAAAGGGGGAAACATACAAACAAAGCACTTAGCTGACAAAGTTGAGAGGAAAATAAGCTTTCAAGCTATCAGAGAAAAGCTCTGCAGAGGGGAAGGGGGAGAAAGGAGTCCACAGATGACTGCCATCTGTTGCTATCCATCCCATCTTGCCACCATTAATAATCCAAGCCCCAAAGTCTTGATTGGCCACTCCAGTTGGAAAATCTCATGAAGTCATTTGCCTGTGTGATGGAGATCAGTAGCAAAGAGATGAAAATACATTACAGTTCAATGGGGGCAATCAGCACCAGGACCACAAATGCAGCCAATATGGCAGCAAGCCTGGTGCAACCTGTCTGCCCTCAATTATCCTCTGGTTTCCAGGTTTGTCAGCACTAGCACAGGTTCAGAAGGATAGCAAACACATTGATCTATGGATATGGCCTGACCTCCAGCCTGTTCCACTGACTGACTCATCCTGTAGCTGGTTCCCAGCTCTGTCCACTGTTAAGCATACCAATAGAGTCTGATAACTTCCCAATCTCCCAGCCTCATAACAAGTCCACAAAATCACAGTAGATGACTTCAGTCTCCTATGCTATCTCAGGTTCAGTCCTCCACCTGCAAAATATCCCAGTGCATCCAACACTCTGGGAATGCAGCTGTCACAGTCAGACAGGACGTCAGCAAACACAGTCTGCCTGTCAGCTCCAACCAGCCAAAAAAGCCTATCTGAAGACAAATCCAAGTCCAATGTCAGTCCAGCTAAGTGTCAAAGATATTAATAATAAATTTTAATCCAAACACATCTGAGGGGATGATCACATGGCTCTTATTCTCACGAGACAGAAATATGCAACAACAATTACATAAGCAAAGAGGCTTGAAACCAGGGGTGAAATCCAGCAGGTTCTGGAGAACCGGTAGTGGAAATTTTGCGTAGTTCGAAGAACAGGCAAATGCCACTTCTGGCTGGCCCCAGAGTGGTGTGGGAATGGAGTTTTTGCAATATCCTTCCCTGGAATGGGGTGGGAATGGAGATTTTGCAGTATCCTTCCCCTGCCACGCCCACCAAGCCACACCATGCCTACCAAGCCACGCCCACAGAACAGGCATTTAAAAAATTTGGATTTCATGACTGGTTGAAACATTATTTAAGTCCCAAGAATCAAGACAGTATTTGAAAGCAACTCAGGTAGGCTCCCCCCCAACTCACTGGGGTATAAGGAAGAGGGAAGGCAAAACAGTATTAAGATTTTGTTATTATAGTCTATCTCAATAAAATATTGTTCTGGAGTTGATTTTCTGGTTTAGATTACTGGGGTGCTTCTCTCTCCTCTCAGTTTCTTCATGTGTGAGGAGCCACAATCTCTAACTATAATATGAGCTCCTATCTTTTTTCTTAATATATTTTCAACTGATCAGAGATGAATTCTCAGAGACTGTAAGAACTGAAACAAGATCTATAAATATACTTGCTATGTACTTATATTGTTTTATTACTGTTAACATAATACATGCAAACTACCTATAACTCATAAATAAATCTAGCATATAATCGAGAAAAGATACTGCACCATTCTAAAAACCGGTCCACAAAATCCAGTAAACCCACATTTCAAAAGAAGATGAAGCCTTTTTACAGATCAAAACAGTAGTATCTTATCTGAAATGTTTATTATTGTCTTAGCCCAGCTGAGGAACAAAAAAAAAAATATTTACTAAAGCTAGGTACCAGTACCAGAAGGACTGGACTTGACAGAGCTAAGCTGTCTCAGGACCTTGGAGAGCTCATTGAACTTAAGTAGAGCCTGAGTTAACTTTCAAAAAAGAGCTGGTGTTCCAGCAGTGATGTAGACCAGGAGTTGCCAGTGTGGTCTAGAGATCCCTGGGAGTTCCTGGGATTCTTTCACAGGTCCATGAAGTCAAATAAAGAAATATTTTAAGATTACTCCATTTTAATTTATAATGCCATCAATATCAAAAGATATAACTCAGATAAACTACAGCTCTTTTGGGCTGCAAAGAGCCCTGAGACCAAAATGTTTGAGAACCAGTGGTCTAGGCAAAACATGAGGCCTTATGAATGTTGAAAGGCAGGTAAAGTTATGCCTTAAAATACTTCGGGGGAAAATTTTATTCATAAGGATATAAAAAGATTACAGAATGTCCCAATATGAAAATTTATTTAATATGAAAAATATTAAATCATGTGTTCTTATCTGCAGTGTTAGTTGGTTCATTCTGGAACATAGGCTTATCTCTTCATCTCATATTTGTGAGAACTAGGCCAAAGGCTTCCTAAGTGACAGACCAATAATTGGTAGAAGAGTACCATTCCAAGATAGTTACCTAGACCCCAGCAACCCTTTAATCTCATGCTGATCTTCTTGATCTCCATAGTTTTCTTTCACATCCTTTGTTCGCCCGAGTGCTGGCAATTATTTTTGATGCATCACAAGTACTCCTGACCTCTACAAAATTATTTGTAAGTGTTCTGTTTAAGAAAATAGACCCATTCAACCAGAAAAAAAAAACTAGCACTGAACAACAATCCAGCGAAGAAGTGGACATGAAGCAATGAAATTCAATGTTGAACTCTTGCAAGCTGCATTTCATAGGGTGGCCCTTGAAAATAGACTGGAAACTGGTCCAGAAAGAAATAGCAAAAGTAACTTCTTGGGGGCTGGTTGCTAAATTCTGTCTGTGTATTTGGAATAAGATATTTTGTCCAGTTACTTAGAATAAGAATTTAGCTTGAATAATTGTACTAATAATCTCTTCAAACTGGTATTGCATTAACTCTCTTGGTTGCATTTTTCTTACAGATGAGAATTCCTAGTTTTTCTGCTGATTTGTTACTATATGCTTATAGAATTTATGACTAGAATACAGGCAATAGATTCAAGGATACATTGTTGTGTTCTTATCTTTCTCTCTCCTGCAGTAAAATACAGGGTCAACTTGCCAGAATAACGATTAGAGAAATGACATTTCCAGTGTATAAAAGTTGTGCCACTGTATTTCAAAGAATGCTTTCACACCATGATTGATACCCATTTTCTCTCAGAATTATCTTTTTCCTTATATATTATAAAGCAATTCTATCGAGAGTTTCCAATTAGTATATTCAGTATACATGTACTCAAATTCTTTTGATCAACATTTTACATAAAACCTATGTAACCTTGGGTTGTTATTGGTTTGTTTGTGCAATAGTAACCTGCTTCTCCCTGTAACCTGCTAGTTTTGGAAGTAATAAAAAAATTGTTTGAATTCTCTCAAGTAGGCAGTATTTTTTATGTGAGTTTTTCACCTCAGTATATTACTAGCTGGTTCTTTTTCATGGCCAAATTTGGAATACAAAGCTTTGCACAGCTTAGGGCCAAGTTACTTAAAAGATTACCTGTATCTACTACTATACAGTACATCTTTACACTTTGAATGTTCAGCAAGGCACCTTTTCCAAGCTCTATCCCAGATACCGTTAATATAAATGATAATATGAGAGAGGGAGGGAGGGAGGGAGGGAAGGATATGAGAGAGAGAGGGAGGGAGGGAGGGAGGCAGTGTGTGTAAAATAGATAAAACATATAAAATCTCAAGTTACTTAGACAGGGGCTTTTCCTTAATATGTCAGGTATAATCTTCCCCAAAGTAGCAATACATAGTTTAACATGCATTTGATTATTTTCATTCTCTGTCATATTAAGAAATGCATTTTGATACAGTCTCAAATGGTTCTTCACTGATTTAGCAAAAGATGTTTTCTAAGATAACTGTCCAATTATTCTCTTTATCCGAATATAGTTTAAAAGTGTTTAATACAAACTTCACTAGCATAAACATTAATTGAAAATGTATAGATAAATACATGATCAATCTTTAACACACATTTGCTCAAGTCTCAAGCTTTCTTTTGAGATGAAAATAGATTTTTTAAAAAAATCTATACCTAATATTTCATTTAAACTAGTTTGTTTTAATGATTTGGTAACACATTTATCTACTAGAGAAACCAGAGATTTTAATTATTAACTGAATTCCTGAACAAAACTTCAGTTACTTCAAACTCCAAATAGTTATCTGTACATTCCTCTCTGTACTATTTTATAGAGCACAGGCATTTGCTCAGTATTCATAAATTTTAAAAAAAATCTTTCAAAAATGCTTCAGCCTGTGAAAATAAACCATAGCTCTGAACTATTTGCTACTGTGAGACTTCCTGAAAAGGAAGACATTTTCCGACTTTATATCACCCAGCTTTAATGAATGCTGAGGAAATATTAGAAGGGTCAATGATCAATTCCGATAATTCTTCTAGGTGACATTTGAGAAATAATGGAAACTAATCTGGCATCTTAATTTGCAAAAATGGTATAAAGTGGGATAAGTGCCATAGGCTGGTCTGATTCTCAAATCACACAAGGTATGATTTGCTTAATACAATGTAGAAGGAACCACAATTGGCTGTATTAAAACAATACAACAAAAGCTATACAAATATTTCTCTGATGTTTTAGCTCTTATTTTTGTGTTAATTTTGCTTTAAGTTTTTAAATTAGAGATAAAATTCTAAATTTTATCTCAGTCTTGGTCATGGTATTAAATAAGCTATAGTATTAAATAAACAAGCAAACAAATAATCCATTGTAGGTTAAAAAATAAATTTCTGAATCATAAATTATGTTATAGAATTTATTTAGTTTCAGAAATGCTATATAAATGAAGTCTAAAGTAATTTCTTGACAACTCTTTATTTCCTTTACAAGTTGTTTAAACAGAAATAGTATGAAAGACACAAAAATATAAGTCCCTCCTTAGTCATATTACTTGAAATTTTATTTGTTCTATTTTGGCTTACAAAGTGAAGTAATTTGTCATGTCTCTATTCATTATTGTCTGTTTATTATATACAACTGTTTTCTCCAAATAATAAATACTATTATTAAGGAGCAATATGATGGCTGTTTATTTTTAATAGTTTTTTTTTAATTCCTTCTCTTTGGTATATTAAAATGTGCATTGCTTGCCTTTTTAAGGGCCTGTAAATCAACACAAGTGTGTGATATAACCGACTCAATATTTCTAATCTAGGAGTCAATTAAGTCCTTTTGTTTGGTAATTCATCAAATGTAGGGTTTTTAAAAAAAAAAATTAAATATACTCTTCACTGAGAACCCTGGCTGACACCTTGAAAGCTAATTATAGTATGATGCCTTAGAGTATACATAAGATTTTCTCCTTACTGAATGTCACTGGAGTAGTATTAGCACTAGAAGCAAATGTCTATTCGGTAGAAATACTAACAGTAAAACATGCCAGTTTTGTTGTTCATGTGTTTCAAAAGATACAATAATGCTACTAGGTTTCACATTAAATCTGTGCACACTAATCATTACTATAATAGGTATTACTAATAGGTAATACTAAAACAAGCTACAGTACTTTTCTCAGCACCAGAAATAATGAGTCCTGGTAAACAAGAAATCATTAGCATCTTATCTTTCCCTTCACTGCCATATATTGCAAACACATTTGTAGACCTTAAGGGTGCTTACACATATATTGTTACAGATACTTTTGGAAAAACAGCTGATTAAGAGCAGGAAAATCATGTCCTGTCATTTTCAAAATACTCAAATGATGCATTTTATGTACTAAAGATTCTTAAACTAATTCATGAACCACTAATTTAGAGTTCAGGTGATCTACTGTCTTAACATGGAAATAAAATGTGCCTGATATAGTAGAGATTCTTTTGATGTTTCCACAAGAGATACTGTTCTTCTGAATCAGCATGTATCTGTAATATCTACTCAGTAGCTTTTCCTAACAATACATACTTTGTTCTGTTCTCTCCTGCAGAAATTTTTTTTGAAGGACTTACCAATGTTATCAGAAACATGAGGGGGTTGTATCTTGCTTGCAAGATATTATGGGCATTTGCATTTTTGAAACAAAATACAAAGTAGTGGCGCTTTGGTTTAATTTAGCAAGACAAATGGAACCTACTGTATGTCTTCTAAATATCTATTCATATTTTTCTTAGCAAATATTTTAGTACCATGAAATATGTGAAAGAATAGCTATATTTTTTATTTTCTTTCTATGCTTCTTTTGTGCTTTCCTTATACAGTAGGGTTGCATGACTGATTAGATTCCTCTTATTCTCGCATACCTTCTTTTAAAACTCAAAGGATTGAAAACACTGTTTTTAAAATACTTTTGTGACCCTCTAAAGTGCTTTTGAAAACTCCCTCAATAGGTGCCATGACTGTTCTGCATTACAGCTGAGATTATTTTTAAATGTTTTTCATTAGAAAACATATTTATGTCTTACATATGTTACAGTATATGTTATTTTTATATACGCTAATTTATAATATACCCTTTTAATGTTTTAAATAAGTATGATCTTTTTCACTTTTGAATTAAATTCTTGGCTAGACAAAAGATTTAACTTAAATCTTTATAACAATCTTCTAAAACAGGGGTTTCAAACTGCTGGCCCGCGGGCCGGATGCATCATGCACAGGCCATGCCCATCCTGGCTCCACAAAGGCAAAAAAACGCCACAATATGACACATGATGCAATCAAGTTTGACACCCGTTATCTAAAGTAAAGAAATGACTAAGAAGATTGGCTTTAAGTTGGAAACCAGTAAATACAAGTATTAGTTCTATGGTTTCAGGATTCCAGTAATCTTATATACCTCTCAGAGTTATGGATACATTCATATATTCCTTGACTTATGATCACAATAGAGCCCACAAAATTTGTCGTGAAACATGGCTATTGTTAATTGAATCACCATGGTCATTAAGCAAAACATCATATGATCATGACATCTGATGTTCTCTGCTGGCTTCCCCACTGACTTTGCCTGTCAGAAGCCCGATGGTGATCACATGGCTGCAGGACACTATGTCATAAATGTGTGACAGTTGCCAAGCACCTGAATCATGATCACATGACCATGGAGACACTGCAACTGTTGTGAGTAGTTCTGAGTTATTTTTTTCAGAGCCTTCATAACTTTGAACAGTGACAAACAAATGGTTGCAAGTTTGACTACCTACAAACATTTTTTTGTAGTGATTACCAAATTCTCTGTGGTTTATTATAAAGACCTAAAACAAGAGTTAAAATCAAAATGAAACCCATGAACTCTGTTCAAGATGTGTTATTAATATATTTACATACTATTAAAATTCTTGGGTCTATAAATTTTAACAGGGTAAAATGGTGCACCAGAAGGCAAAAGCTTTTCAACCAAGATACCTCAAATAGGCTAATTTAACAGAATGCACCTAAAATCCAGGTCCCATGACTTCTATGGTATTGAAATTTAGCAAATTTTATAAAAGACTAGCTGGATACCCGTGTTCGCTACAAAACTATGTGATCGGGCTTCATAAACCGACACAGCTTGAAAGTTAATAACTAGTTATTATTGGCCTCTCCTCTCCTTCTCTCCCTCAGCCTTGCCCCACAGAAGTCTCCCATATCCTATCTCCTTCTGTCCCTCAGGCTTGCTCCACAGAAGCCTTCCCTATCCTATCCCCTGGTTGCTGCTTTGAAAGTAAAACTAAAAGTGAAACTCCTTTCCTCTGCTTGTGTTTTGTATTTGGAACAGATTTCTTTTCAGGGGGGTAGGAGGAGTAGAACTCCTTAGCATCAGAGCCAGTGGTGAGTTGCTACCATTCGCCCCAGATTGGGCATACCGGTGGCAGCGGCAGGAGCTGCGCTTGCACAGAAGCGTCATGCACAAGTGAACCGGGAGCGATGGGATTTGAAACCCACTACTGATCAGAGTGTGTTAATCATAATATAGGAAATACTAATGCTCTGATAGTCATTTCAAAAAATCCTTTCTTAGTTAGCACCTAGAACCCAAGAGGAACATACGTGGCAAATTTCAAGTTTGTAGGCTTTACAGTTCTGGAGATTTCGTGATTACGGCATGAGTGGTTTTCACTTATATATATATAGATTTTATGACATAAAATTATCACAAAGCATTTTATGACAGAATACAAAATGTTATAAAATATTGCCTGTGGTCAACTCCTGATGTTTGACTGTGCTATACAGTTCAAAACGGATTACTTTCAGGACAGATACATCTCTGAATATCTCCATGAATTTTAAAGAACTTTCAAAGTACATTAGAAGTTCTGTCCTTATTGCAGGCATTGAGGAATCTGATAAGGAAATCTCTCAAATAACTCAATGGGTCAACGATTGCCTATAATACAAGAATCATATTGCAGAGATACTGTAGCTAAAGAAGTGAGAGTGAGTTTATGATTCCTTTAGAAAAATCCATAATACTGCAATAATTGAGAATACAATGTGATCTTTTAGAAACAGGATCAATATTCCCACTTTTGAAAGTCAGCAAGCTTTCAATTTCAGAGTCTGAAATTCAAGCTCCTTACGTTTCCAGTGACTTTTGGTTTCTGATAGCTAGGAGATATCAACGTCTTCAAAGGTTGCTTATTTTTCTGATTGAGACTGTAGAGATAAAATTATTTTTGGTTGTCAACTGTTACCTTTGCAGTTTTTTCCTCCCAAGACATGCTGCTTCTTAGCTTCTCTAGCACATCTTCTCTGCTTCCTACATGTTAATCTGGGTTTTGAAAAATATACATGCATCATAAACTGCAGTGTTAGTTAGCCTGATCAACCTGGCTACAATATTTCAGTTGAAAGCCTTACTTGTATTGAGTGATAAATCTAAGGATTGTTGGTTAGACTACTCAAATAAGATACTTGTACATCCCATTAATGTTAAGGATCAGTATTTCATCTTCAAATAACCGTAATTCAAATTTCACATGTAAAAGAGCACTAAATGATAAATTACTGATTGTTAAAACTGAGCTCTCAACTTCAAAAGATTGCAAGTAATCTGAAAAGAAGGCTCCATGTTCTTATTTCTCAACAGGTTATCCTAAGGTATATTAGTTTGTAATTCTGTCCCCCAGATATATATATATGATGGTTGAGATTTATTTATAATGCCAACAAATATGTTTCTTTTTCAACATTTGTATTAATTACACAACTTTACTAGCTATTTTGGCCAAGTCCTAGAGGAAAACTGTCTATTTCTACTACCAATCATATTGTCTGTCTGCGTTTTGAGCCAGAAATGGGAAAAGGTATAATTTGAAACATTAAAAGCAAGCAATTATGTATGTACATCTCCATATTTATCCTCCATTTTGTCAGGAAAATTATAGAGAAACTAATGTAAATATAACTACACAGAATGGTCATTGCTTGTGTAAACATTCAACAAAAATATAGAAGAGTTTGTTTAGTAAGACATGCATTTTCTTGCTTTGCAAAAATGTACACCAATATTAACTACGTAGAATCTTCCAGTGTCTCTTACAGCAAACTGTTCTGGACACAATTCCTATGTGCAATTGGTTTTTATTCAATAAAAGAAAAATAATATCAAAGAAAATATGAAAAAGAATCCATTATCAATGTCCAAAGTGAGGCAAATATACCCTAATCCCTAATGTCAATGTATTTATGCCTCACAGAGGAAAGATACTCAGAACAAATGTTGTCTTGAAGCTGAAAGTTAATGTGTAACAGTATCCAAATAAAAGTATGTGTCTTTGAATAATTGATGCAAGATGGCCCACTCAACAATAAGCTGAGATTCACCTAAACATTTTCAGGTGTTTATATTATTATATTATATTATAATAATATTCTGCAACATGTAACATTAATATTGATTCCAAAATGGAGTTGATAGTTGACTCTAAAAGGCAGAAATTACTTTGATATCTTCATTACGGCTAGCTCCTGTTCCTCCTGTTTGTCTTTTTTAATATTCCATCTGAGACCTGTTTTTTCACTGTGCTTCTTGACTTATTATCCAAGCTTGGAGACTTAACAATATTTTCAGAATCTCAAAATGTATTTTGTATAGATATCATTCTTAATAAAGATTTACGAGAATGTTGAGAGAAAAGGGGATCTACATTGAAAGACTTCATGAGAATAAACAGCTATTAATAGATAGGTTTATATAGGGAAATTTAATTTCTAAACAAATAAAATTTCAAGAATTCACTAGGTTTTACAAAAGGAGAAAAGATTCATAAGCAATGGGCCATGGAAGATCACATTTTTCTGCCAGGCCCTAAAGAACATGACTGAGTCCTGCTTCAACTGAAATGGAAGAGCTTGCTTAGTATGTTTTAAAATTTGTTTGGAGGCAAGCCGGGGTCAGCACTAAATGAAAAGGTAGTGAGTTGGAACATGATTGAAGTTCATGTTCTGGGAAGTTCCCCCAAAACTCTTTCCCAAAATACTAAACAGGGTCAAGAGTACAATGTCCATCTCTTGTTCTTACCCTTCCTGAACCTTCAGTAAGGTGAACAGATTCTAAATATTATAACTTGTACAAGGAATCGTATCCTTATATTGAAGACAAAGCTTCAGCCAATTTTTAAAATAACATTTAGAAGTTTCTAATCAAGAAGGTCACTGCCCAATAGATTTTAAAAATTTGTTTCTTCCATATCTGACTGGCATCTCCTTTCCAGTATTAAGTATGGTGGGCTGGCTGTATTAATGGCTGCTGCTTTGTAATTTTAGTCCAGCCGTTTGGAAACTATTCAAAAAAGTTATATACATAAGTTCAGAAAGTATTCAGGTGACTTGGCATTGGGCCCTGTCACTCATCTTGCAAGTTGCAATGTGAATAAGACGGTAAGAAACACAACTGAATTTTATAAATAGATTATTTTTGCTGAACAAGCTGTGTGTGTAATGAAACCATCCAAGTCTTGGCACAGCTGCAAACTATTTAGACCATTATAGTTCATGTTACACATTACAGTGTGTATTCTGCACAAGACTGAAGGCAAGGCCCATCTGCTATTTCAATTAGGAATGAGAATTAGGTATCTATGGAAATAAACAAGTATTTATGAGGATGACATAGAGTAAATATCTTTCAAGAATAGGAAGAAATACTGCAACTCTTAATTTTCTTTGATACAATCTAACTCGGGTGAAAATTGATTAATAAAGACTGGTTGAAAGATAATTAATTTAAAAGGAAGACAAAATTAATGGTACTCTGTTCTGCAATGTTAATGCAAGACAAAACCCAATGGGAAAATCTGCAGCCACCTTATGAAAAAAAAAATCAGCTCAGATATATTGTTGATTTAAGAATTTTGTAGGAATTAAGGCAAACCATAGCCATAGCATAGGTCTTTAAGTAGGGACTTTACTCAGTTCTGTGGTGCTTCAGAATTAAAGGGAATAATATGGTTTGGAACACATGCAAACAGGTATTACATGTGCACGCACAATTCTTTAGTAAACTTATCTTGTCCTAGGATCATGTTGCACCTTTGAAGGGCATACATCCCAGGAACAGACATAGTTGCTTTAAGGAGTTGCCAACAAGGATTATGTGATCAAAGCACCATTTTTTCTTCAGTTCCAAAAGGTCGCAGCTTTCTAATCTTTATCACACTTAGAACTTTCAGTACTTTATCCTGCCAAGAGTTAAGCAAATACAGCATAAGCATGAGCAATTGTTAATATTAGCAGAGCAAAATAATCTATGTGAGCCATCTCCAAATTGGTAATCTTTAAATATGGTGGGATTACAATTCCCAGAATTTTCAACTAGTATGTTCTGCCCCAGGGGTGAAATGCTCCCGGTTCTGACAGGATCGCCCGATCCGGTAGTGATGGCGGTGGGTGGTTCGGAGAACCGGTAGCAAAAATCCCTACCCCGCCCCCCATGTACAACTGAGCCACACGATCATCAGAGGCTTTTTTTTTTTTACTTTTAAAAGCATTTTTTGGCCGAAAAAATGCTTTTAAAAGTTAAAAAAAAGCCTCTGATGATCGTGCGGCTCAGCTGGGATCGTCAGAGCCTTTTAAAAGCATTTTTTCTACAATCTCTTCAGCCAATCTCTTCAGCTCTGACGATCCCAGCTGAGTTGCCTGATTGTCAGAGGCTTTTTTTTCTTTTAAAAGCAAAAAAAAATGCTTTTAAAAGAAAACAAAAGCCTCTGACAATCAGACAGACTGATTGGGACTTGAGGCAGGACTCCTCAGCAGCAGCACTGGTACTGAAGTACATTCCTGGAAAAGTGCTGGCTGATGGAGACTACTGAAGGCCTTGGGCTTCTACTTCAGCCCCAGCACTGCCCCCACCAAGGACTGCTGTTGTGCAGGGTGGCCAGAGGACAGAGATGGAGGGGAGATAGTTGTGGGGGGAGTTGACACACCCTTGTTGTTGTAAGGGGGTGCTGCTAAGCAGCCAAATTTTTATAATGTGATGAATGGCTGTATCTTTGGGGACCAGTCATTCAGCATCATGGAAACTTCAAACTATTGCTGAACTAATGGTCATTCAGTGAGAATTACTTATAAATAATGTGTTTGTTCATTTCATGGTATACCCCATGGTATACCCCATTTATATTTTGCCAGTAACCTTTATTCTTTCCTCTGGGGGAAAAAATCCCTCAGAAAGATTTGATTAAGAAGTGCAAACCTCAAGATATATGCATGTTCTAGAATGCTTAATTACTATAGGAGTTTAGGAGATGACGGTTTTGCCAGCAGCAGGAATGCTCACTATCTTTCCTTCTGTTAAAGAACACAGTTGTTCTGAGTTGGCATGCAAGTACAAACAATTCTTTTTTCAAGATTTCAAAATACTAGTTTCAGTTTTGAGACTAGCTTCATAATTAGTTTCATCTTTTCCTTTCTATTTACATAATCATAGCTTTTTTCAAACAAGACTTTGTATGGTTGATTTTGTATCACAAGCAAAGGGAATACCAAAAGCAAAGATTCATATACTATTGCTGCACAGAAAAATGTAGCTTTGGATAACTTTCCTCAATAAATAAATGAACAGATATATCATTTTTGATTCATTTAATTGGATTCTTTAACATTTCTAGGACTTCTGTGGATCATATTTTAAATCATATTTATTTCGAAATATTGAAAATTCAAAAGAGTTTACAAATTTACCACCATACATAGTCTTCACATATTATCCATTAATACCCCATCTTGCAACTTTCACACTGCTCTTCAATTTAAATAAAAAACAACTAGCAGATTTTACTAAAACATAAATATAAAACAACTTCTCTTAAATAAGACTATTTTACATAAAATTGTGTTAACATTGTCTAAAACAGATCTTTTTAATTTCCATGTCACAAGATCTAGATTTATGTATATTAGGGTGCACAATACAAAGGAAACACCTATAATTATAGTTAGAATAGAACAAAAGGCCAAGACTTCAGGAAACTGCAGCCAATGTTTAAATATTGTGGAAACTTCCTATTTTAAAGAAGAGAAGGACAAAACAGGATTCTTTCACTGAGGCATCCAAACAGAACTCTTTGATTACACTAGACTGCACTTGATCAACCATGGTTTAATCTCAGCATAGAGAATGAGACTAATGTAAAAATATTTTAATCTTTCAAAAATCAATAGAAATAATGAGTCCCAACATGTTTCTGTATATAGTCCCCAAAATATTTAGCCATAGGGGAGAGCAATAGAACACAAAACAAAACACATTCCCCTGGAGTTCAAACAAATCCTTAGATGCAGCTGTCTGGAAAAAAAAGTACTATTATTGCTATCTAAAGCCATTATTTTTATGGTGCATTCACAGTCCCATAATCCACAAGAATAGCCCGATAACCCATGAAGTACAAGCTCCTCAACAGTGTTAAGCTACAAAGTTTCCAAATTAAGTGTTAAAATTAGCACAAGGGTTATGAACCTATAGGTCTAAAACAGTGGTTCTTGGAGGCAATTATCTTAAATGGGAGGCAATTACATCTGAGGCAAGGGTATCCTAGGGATAATGGAGCAATTTGTAATTGCTTATTTGTGAGACAAAGTTTCAGTTTGGGACTGCCACCACAGAGACACCTGGGGAACATAGATGGGGAACTCATCAAATTTGTGGACGAGACCCAGCTGGCAGGAATAGCCAAAAGAAGATAGGCTTAAGATACAGAAGAATCTTGTTAGACTTGAACGTTGAGACTCTAGAAAGAGTGCAGAGAAGAGCAACAAAGATGATTAGGGGACTGGAGGCTAAAACATAAAAAGAACAGTTGCTCAATTGGGTATGTCTAGTTTAATGAAAAGAAGAACTAGGGATAACATGATAGCAGTGTTTCAACATCTAAGGGGTTGCCATAAAGAAGAGGGAGAACCTATTTTCCAAAGCACCTGAATGCTGAAAAAGAAGCAATGGATGGAAACTCATCAAGGAGAGAACCAAGTTAGAACTAAAGAGAATTTTCCTGAGAGTTAGAACAATTAATCAGTGGAACAACTTGTCCAGAAGTTGTGAATGCTCCAACACTGGAAGTTTTAAAGAAGAGATTGGACAACCATTTGTCTGAAATGGTATAGGGTTTCCTGCCTGAGCAGAGGGTTGGACTAGAAGACCTCCAAGGTCCCTTCCAACTCTGTTATTCTGTATTCTACCATGCCAAGGGCAACAGTAACAAAGACAGTGATCGTTGTAAAAAGATAGTTCTAGCCAAAATGCTACATTCAGCTGAACACAAATAACTAGAAGTATGATTTCTGAGTCTAGTAACTAGAATTTTGCAAGGAGTGAGGTTTCCTCTAAATGCTACAACATACACATTTACCCTATGTAACTTGTGCTCCTTCAGCATATGAATAAAAGTAGTCACTGCTAAAGCCCCTATTCCAGCCATCATCTGACTCCAATTCAAATCTATAAAATATACTTTCCTATTAAACACTGTATTAAACACTCCAAAAAGGCAAAGAATGAGGGACAAGCCTTCCAGTGACATCACAATGTTGTCAGCAGGCCTTCTGCTATCAAAAGAGTAGGCTGAATTGGGACCTCTAGTCCCTCAAGCATTATTCAACTGTGATTAAACTCGATTTATTTTAGGCTCTTCAATAATGTTTATGCTCTTGGCATAATGATTCTCCAACTTTTGACCCAATTACTTTTTTGTAGAGGAACTCAAGGGGTCTGTGTAGTGCTCTCTCCTCCCATTTTTCTCCAAACCTGTGGATTGATCGGTTTGATAGAAAATTACTGGCCCAAAGTGGCGGTGGTAATGATGATGATACAGATACAAACTGGATGAGAAAATGGTTCATACAGCACACTTGATAAAAACATGTCAACTAGTTTACAGTTCAATATGTTAAGCAGTTCCTACGGTATGGTTTAATTTGGGGTTCAACCTATTATGCAGATCCAGTAGTTGGGTTCAATTAATAAAGGTTCAATTAACTGGGAATTGATCATCTGTTCTGAACATTCAACTAGCTTTTTTGGTCTCCAAAAAGTTTCAAAGAGAACTGTCAGGAAAAAAATTACCAATTCACAAATGACATTACAGAATAATAATCTTGGTGTGCAGGAACACTATATTCTATTGCACACGAAGAATCACTCTTATTTTGGAATCTGCTTGGGACCCCTCTGTGAATTTTTTTTTTAATTTTCAGATCCATTTGAGGTTGATATGTTAAGCTAAGCAGAAAGGCAGGTGTAATTGTGTAATTAAATAGAATAGTCTTCTCTCTTCATCATCTTTTAATGACCCCATAATTCCTTTCGGGGTAGAGTCTGGGCAACTGAATGGAGCTAGCAGAGTGTTTAATGGCCGATGCCCTTCCTGTTGTCAATGCGGAATTTTGTGCAGCAGATACATACTCATTGTGCCCAGAGAGAGAAATATCTGCCTCTACCTAGGATCGAACTCACAGCCTCCAGAGTGTGAAGCGACAGCTCCACCTCTAGGCCACACTTCCTTGATAGTCTTCTCTCTTGATATACACATATTCAAAAATAAGCAAACTTCACATCAGCAATTCATTTAAATGAATGTTTGCCCAAATCGTGTATAAAGTAAAATAAATAAATGATTTTTTCTTTTTTTCTTTTTCTTTTGCATACAGAATTAATATTTTTGTCAGTGGCTTCTAGTTAACTTGGAAGTGGTGCCAGCATAGAATATTCCATTAATGACATCCACAGTAATAGATTCTACAATTTTAACACATGGGGCTTTTTTGCATCTTAAACATGAACATTCATCCCATATCCATTTTATAGTTTAAACTGCCTCACTCCCAATGAGCATCATAGCAGACTAGGCATCATGAAGCAGTGGGGATATTATGCCTAAGAACAGCAGTCAGAGGGCAAACAGTGAGTGGTTGGTGAAATCTCTGCAGACAAAGGACAGATTGTGAGACACTTGGACTTTGGACAGCTGCTCCTCATGAGTAACTTATAGTAGTAGAGATTTTTGCAGTTGACTCATGAGTTGAGTGGCTGGGAGTCAAAGGATCACATCCAAGTTCATAGGGATAACATGGTCTTTATAGACATACAGTTCAGCCATCCTCATTACTTAATTATATTTGAGTTTAGTTATTCCAAAGAAATGCTATTTTTTTCTTTTGATGAAAGTGCTTTTGCATAAACTTGAATTAAATTAGACAAACTGAATCTTCATAGGAATGTGGGGTTTTTTTTGTTTAGTATTAAAAAACGCAAGCAATTGGCAGATTTTAGAAAACAAAAGATAAATTTAATATGAGTCAGACATGCTTCATTGCTCTGGAGAGGTAGATAGTGAAGTGGATTGAAATTATGGAGTACTATTAAGAGATGAAAATATTAAAGGCACAAAAATACAAAATTAAAAAATGGGGGAGGGATAATTCACTTTTTTCCTTTCTCTTTTTCGACTCACTTTTACTTTTGGATCACAATGGCAACTACTAGAAAATCAACAATAATGGAAAGGAGAAGGGGATTCTTAGAGCTCTCTGCAAAGAAATGAATGACATCAGATTTACTTTAGAATGTATTTGAGCAATTGAGTAATAAGTTAAAACGCTTGTTGAATTTGTGGAGATGAAAACTCCAAAACAAATGTCTAGAGAAGTATAACAGAATAGAAATTTCAGAGAGCAAGACACAAATTATAGACAGAAAGTTAGAAAGTTAGGAAATTTGTTTGAAACTTAGAACAATCCCTGAAAATTCAGAGAAGATATTAGAGAAAAGATTACTAAAGCCATACGAATCTATTTGGATTAGAAAGAGGAGGACACTGAAGCAGAAATCAATAAATCTTATAGAATAAATTCTAGATTGAGCAGAATAAGAGATGAACAAGGAAAAGGAAAAATTGGAGGAAATTCAAATGGAGGTGTCAGATGCAACAGATGCAACATGAATTTAAAAAGGATAATATTGAACTAGGTGCTCATATATTTATTTTTCTAAAGTTTTGACTTGATTAGGGATTAAAACGCTTAACATAAAGTATAAATGGAACATATGTTCCTCAAATGAAAAAAAATATTTGAAACAAAACAAGAAATCATTTGCTTACAAAAGACTGATATTGGAAAAAGGATACAAATTATTTGATTAATAAAAAATTTCGTGAAGAGGGAATGGAATTGTTTTGAATATTAAACCCCAACCAAAACCAGAAATTATACGGACTAATGAGCACGCTTAGATTTGTTGTGGCTGAAGTTAATTTACATTGGACTAAGAAAATGGTGTTGGGAATGTATGCTCCAAACAAAGATAAAGTGATGTTGCACAAATGATTTATGGAGCGGCTAGTAGATTTTTCTTATGAAAATTGATGATGGATGCTGGAAGAGGGGCATCTTCTCACAACTAGAAAGAACTTCAGAGAAAAATACTAAAATTACTCAAGGTAAATTATCAGAAGTTTTTTTTTAAATTTGGTGGACAATTTAGGGTTGATTGATATATGTGACAAAAATGGCAGTTCAAGAGTATATCTATTTTTCAGAAAGACATAGATCCTTCTCAAGAATAGGTAACAATTTATATTTCAAAGAACTTGGCTACTAAGATTTCTAAAGTAGAGGTACTAACCCAAAACTTTTTCAAATCATAATCCTACTGTGTTTCCCTGAAAATAAGACCCTGTCATATTTTTTTGAACTCCGAAATAAGCGCTTTGCCTTATTTTCAGGGAGGTCTTATTATTTTGAGGCGCATGGAGCAAGATGGGGATCCTCTTGCCGTCTAACCCGATTTCCAGCTCTGTCTCCCTAACCCTAACCAGAGGAAAGGGGGGGGACCAGCCACGCATGCGTTTAAGTATTTTTGGGGAGGTCTTATTTTCAGGGAAGGGCTTATTTTCGGGGGTGTTTATTTTCGTGGGAGGGCTTATTATCCGGGGAGGTCTTATTTTTGGGGAAACATGGTATGAGTTCAATTTATCGAAGAAAATTTTTGTAGATGAAGATTAAATGAAATATTTTTAGAAAAAGAAGCAATCATGGAGGTTTGTAAAAAAATTAAAAGTTTTGTTTTAAAAATTAACTTAAATAAAGACATTAAATTGAGAACTTTTGGGGATGCAAGCTTTCATTAGGAGTTATCTTATGCAAGATAGTACTGAATTTTAAGAGAAAGGACAAGAAAAAACCAAAATATTTAGGATGAGATAAAAAGAAAACAGGTGTTAGTCCTACCTGACACACCCCTTTTCTGGAGGGGAGGAGAGACTCCAGGCATGGCATGGGATTCACTTTGTCTTTTAGCTTTATAGACTGGGTTGTAATTGGAAGAGACATCCCCTCTGGTGCTCCTCCCAGTTTCAACAATATCCTTGTGATGTTCCAGAAAGCAGCACCTGTAATGACACCCCAAGGATGCCCCGGACCAGACCCCACCTTAGGGTGGGGCTGGAGTCTCTCCTCCCCTCCAGAAAAGGGTGTGTCAGGTAGGCCCAACACCTGTTTTCCTGGTAGGGGGCTCGAGACTCCAGGCATGGGACTTACCAAAGTAGGTTGTCCTCACGAGTGGGTATCTGTCTGGTCCGGATTGCTGGGCGTCTTCAATACCCACTGCAAGACTCTTCTGCCAAACACTGCCTCCACCAAGGTGTAAAAGTCCAGCTGTAATATTGTATGAATGGCGACGGAGTCGTCCAAGTCGCTGCTTGACAGATCTCTCCCATTGAAGCACATGTCGCCCAGGCTGCCGTGGTCGCCGCACTTCTGGTGGAGTGGGCAGTAATTGCCCTAGGTCTTGGCAAAGATTGTACCTCATAAACCCTGGCAATAGTCGCCCGGAGCAACCTGCCTACTGTGGAAGCCGAAAGCTTCTGCCCCATCGTGGCTGGTAAATAGGACACAAAAAGTGCTTCCGTCTTCCGGAAGGCCTTCGTTCTTTTGATATAGATACGCAAGGCCCTTCGCACATCCAGAGTGT
Source organism: Ptyas mucosa (assembly GCA_012654045.1). NCBI lineage: Eukaryota > Metazoa > Chordata > Lepidosauria > Squamata > Colubridae > Ptyas > Ptyas mucosa. The sequence goes on along the minus strand of WNWU01000162.1, from coordinate 1,539,354 downwards.
GCCATATGCGCTCCCTGGAGTGAGATGGATTAGGGTAGAAATTCAGCAAAATCAACTCCTGTGCGCAACGAAACCAGGAGTTGATTTTGGGCAGAAAAGCAGAGTACAGCCGCAGTACAACTCGATCCGTGTGAAAAATACATAATTCCTCTCTAATGGAGTGCGTGGCCAACTCCGATATTCTCCTGGCCGATGTGATGGCCATGAGAAAAACCACCTTATATGATAAAAAGGTCAGATGTACAGTGCTGAGTGGTTCAAAAGAAGCTTTAATGAGTGCCTGTAACACTTTAGAAAGATCCCAAGTCGGATACCTGTGAACCACCATGGGTCTTAAATTGGTGGCCCCTCTTAAAAACCTCTGCACCTCTGGGTGCTCTGCTATTGAGCCACTCGCTCCACAGGATAAACTGAAGCCAGAGCCACTACCTGCCTAAGTAGAGTCGGCGGGGCCAACCCTTTTTTCCAAACTGTCTTGAAGAAAGTCCAACAGTTGTGGAACAGAGGCCCTGGTGGCTTTAAGAAGTCTCCCTTTTGTACATTCTCCAAGATTGATTGTAGAGATTGCATCTTGAACCTCCGATACCTCAGAAATTTGTTCAGGCCCTTTAAACTGAGAATCGGTTGCAGCCCCCCACCCCACCCCGAGGCCTTCTGTATTACAAATAGCATGGAATAATACCCTTTTTCTTGTTGTTCTATGGGAACAGGCTCCACTGCCCGAATCTCCAGCAAAAGCTGAATGGCACTGTCCATGATGCTTCTCTTGGCCATGTCCCGTGATACGGGGCAGTAGACAAAAATCCTTGGGGGGGGGACGAGAAATTCTAGGGATAGACCAGATGTAATAGTCTCCCTTACCCACACGTCTGTGGTTATCTGCTCTCATTGGTCCACATAAAGACCTAGTCAGCCACCAATGGGAGCCCTGTCTCTGAAGTCAGCAGGATCGACGAAAGGGGCGATTGCTCCCTCCGCAAAATAACCACTTATTAGTAGGGTGTGCTCTGTTTCTGTCTAAGAACCCCTGGTCTGTCTGGTGGTACGGTGTTGTCTGATATCATTGACCTTGAGCATACCCTCTCTGGGTATGGCTGAAATTTGATCCCCGTAGGGACAAAAATAAGACCGTCTAAAGGTGGTCATGGATCTACTATCAAAGCGCCTAGATAGGGCCGACAATACTTTCCTCTTGTCCCTAGCCTCTACCAAAAGGGGGTGTAAGGATACCCCAAATAACTTAGACCCTTTAAATGGGACGCCAGCCTCTACTTTCATTTGGAATCTGCCTGCCAATTTTTGAGCCACAGTAGGTGCCTGGTTGTGTCTGTGGAGGCAATGGAACACACTCCAAATCTGACCGAATTCAATGTGGCATCTGCCGTGAATTCCGTGGCTGCCACTACTTTGTTAAACTCTTGACGGTCTCTAACGTCACTGGCCAGTATCTTATCCTGTATCTGCTTTAACCAGAGCAGAGATGCCCTGGTAAAGAAGGATGCCGCCTTAATACCCCATGCAGTTGCTTGGTGAGCTTTTCATAACGCCAGCTCTAGTTTCCTGTCATCCGGCTTCAGCATCTCCTCCGCCTCCACTAGTGTTGCGGAAGGCGAAGCTAAGGCCATCACTGGCTTGTCAACTTCTGGCACCTGTAAAAGTTCAGTAAGATTAGGAGTCACATTGTAAAACTTTCATTCATACAAAGTCGTATTTAGATGTGTCCCCAGGGAAGTCCACTGTTTCTGGATCATATCCAGAAATAAAGAAGGCACTGGAATAGTGTCCGTCTCTGTGACCGGCTCTGAAAATAGCTCAGCCGGATCCTGCTGTTATAGACCCCCCTGGTCTTGTGTCTGCTGACCCTAACTTATGAGACCTTCGCTTTGAATAATAGGGTCTTGAAAAAGTGGGGCCAAAACAACCCTTTGAAAACTGGTTGGTCCGGCAAAAGCTGCTTGTCATCCGACAGCTCCTGATCCAAATGCCTTTCATTTCGCACCATGGGTATGAGATTGCTCACCCAATTCCATCAGGCCCTGAAATGACTCTTCAGATGTCATTTTACTATGAGCCTGCCACCTTTTGAGCAAATGTCAATAACTGAACTGAAGCCTCAGTCCAAGGTAGAGTCTATCTATCAAATTGTTGAAAACTGCTTATCACAGTATTATTTCCAAGCAAGAGCACAATGGGGGAATCCACAAAAGCACCTTAGTCCATGTGCACTCACAATTCCCTGGCACTGATGTTAATGGGCCGTACTTCGCTTGCTGCTGCTGCAGCAAGGCAGCCTTTAGCGGGCAAAAGAAACAATTGCTGGCCGGAACTGGACAATCCCCTGTCTGATCAAGCAGTAAGGCTGGGGCTTCAAGGCTCCTGAGCGGGCTCGGGCCAGTGCCCTTCACGCTCCTAAATTTGAAATCCGGCCTCTGAGGCCTTCTGAAAGTCAATTGGAGACCGTTGTCTCCCTAAGTCTCAGCCATGCCCGAGGGCTGGAAACCAGGCACTTCTACCAGCCGATCCTGTGATTCAAAAAATTAACCAGAGCTGCAACGTTGTCACTCTGTGACAAAATGGCCACCGCCGCTGTGACTAATGGCTCTGGCAGCTGTTTCGCGCCCAAAAGCACCCCGCACCAAAGCCGCAGTGAAACTGGGCCTTCCTCTGCTCCCCTGTGTCTGCAGCCATTCAAGCTGGTACAAAATGGCCACCACTGCTGCTCCCAATGGCTCTGGCAGGTGTTTTGCGGTTAAATGCGCTCTGCGCCAAAGCCGCCACCAATTTTGGGCATTCCTGCTTGCCTCGGTGCCTGCCACAGCCACCCAATACCTTCACTGCTTGCCACCCCCACCCCCACGCCGCTACTTAGCTGTCTGTGGTCGTCAATGTGTGTGCTGTGACAATCTTTTTTGGGGTCTCTGCTTGCTCTTATCCTCTAGGGACGTCCAAAAATGGCGGATCTCCTGTCAGCAGCCACTAACAGGTCCGCCCGGCCTGTCTGCTGCTTTGCGCCAATCCCCAGTGCGAAAGAACACCGCAACCTTCTCTCCAAAACTTTTATTTTTCTTTCCAATCCTAATTGATGACCAACTCCGATTTTGCATGGAGGTCACTCAAACCCTGTCTGAACTGTCTCGAGACTGAGTTGAAACTGGGAGGAGCCCCAGAGGGGGTGTCTCTTCCAATTACAACCCAGTCTGTAGAGCTAGAAGACAGAGTGAATCCCATGCCATGCCTGAAGTCTCGAGTCCCCTAACAGGAAAAAAAGAATTTAAAAGTTTTCAGAGAAGATAGATATCTCTGAACAAATTTTATAGCAACAACTATCTATATTAACAATAAGAAATAAAAATAAAAATGAACCATGTAAAGTAAAAGAACCTTTGAATATGTAAAATAAACCAAGTAAATGGCTGGCGTATAAATTATAAAAAATAAAGTCATATTGAAAATTTAAGAGGATGATACTTCATTAAAAAGATAATCTGGCAAAACAGTCTCAGACAAAAGTCTCGAGACAGTTCAGACAGGGTTTGAGTGACCTCCATGCAAGCAATTTCATCAGAATTATTCTAATTTATATAAAGGGCATGACATTTCCATGGAGGAAATAGATTAAAATCTTAAAATATTGTTTATACTTCTTCATTTGTAATTACCATATATTAGTACATTTACATTACAGACTACTATTTTTATAAGGACAAACTTCACAAAACAGTTAACATTCTCATTCATGCTTTGGTCTGCAAATGTCTCATTCACTTTTTCTAAACTTTTTCATTTGTTCCTACACCCATTCATTCATAACAACTAGCAGAGTAATTTTTCTCCCTGGGTAGCATTCTTTCAGAATGTTGCACAATTTCCCCCCAAAATGTATTTCTAATTTTTCCTTTATCACCATATATTGGAATATAACAGCTACACCAACAACAGCTAAGTCTTCTACACCCAACTCCAACCCTCTGGGCCCTCCACCTCTAGTGATAATAGAAAAAGATATGTGAGGTCTATTTCACAGACAAAAAGGTAAAAAAGCAGCAGGACAGACAACTCCCTCTTGCTTGAAAATTTGTGCTGATCAACTGGCCTCCATCTTCACCCCCATCTTTAATGGATCAGTGGAAACGTGTTAAATTCCTTCTTGCTTCAAATACTCTACTATCATCCCGGTGCCCAAGACGACCTACATCAAACAGTTGAATGACTACAGACAGGTGACTCTGGCATCCATAATTATAAAAACCTTCTAAAGGTCAGTGTTGGCCTACCTGAAAGCTATAACAGATCTGCTGCTAGACCCCTTTCAATTTGCCTACTGTGCAAATAGATCAGCAGATGATGCTGTCGATATGGCATTGCACTACATCTTACATCATCCTGAATCCCCAAACAATGTAAGGGTCCTTTTTATAGACTTCAGCTAGGCATTCAACACCATCGGCATTCCTAAAATCCTCCTCTAAACTGACTCACCTTGCTGTGCCTGAAAGCAGTTAGGGAAATCACATGGAATACCATTCAATTAGCACAGTGTGCTTTCTCCATTACTATTTTCTCTCTATATCAATGACTCATCTTGAAGGATCCCTCTGTTAAAAGTACTGAAGTTTGCAGATGACACATCAGTCATTGGTCTCTTTCAAGGTGATGATGAGTCTGCATACTGAGGGAAGTAGAAAAACTGGCTCTGTGGTGCAACCAGAACAATCTGGTGCTGAACACTCTTAAAACTGTAGAGATGATAGTAGATTTTCAAAGACACTCTCATATTCCATCACCTCTTACAATATTACGCAACACAGTATCAACAGTAGACACCTTCCAGGTTTCTAGGTTCTATTATCCCTAAGGACTTGAAATGGACGCCTAACATTACAACCATCATTAAAAAGGCACAATGAAGAATGTTCTTCCTGCGTCAACTCAGAAAGCTCAGATTGCCCAAGGATCTGCTGATACAGTTCTATAAAGGATTATTGAGTCTGTCATTTGTACCTCAATTACTGTCTGGTTTGGCACAGCAACCAAACAGGACAGTTACAGACTTCAATGGATAGTTAGGACTGCAGAAAAAACAAACACAACTAGCCTGCCTTCTATTGAGGATCTTTATACTGCACGAACCAGAAAGAGGGCTGAGAAAATATCTATAGACCCCCTCACATCCTCGACATAATCTATTTCAACTTCTCCTCTCAGGACACTGCTATAGAGCATTGCATGCCACAACAACTAGACACAAAGGTAATTTTCCCTTCTGTGCCATCACTCTACTGAACATTTGACTCCCATAGCACTATTTCATTTGTCATGTTTTCTCATCTTCTCAACTTTCCTACTATCTTCTATTAATTTATGATTTATCAATTGTTGTAATTTATGATTAATTATTGTAACTACGATTTATGGTCTATGACCTATTACTTTCTGTTTATATGTACACTGTGAGCTTATGCTCCAGAGACAAATTCCTTGTGTGCCTAATCACACTTGGCCAATAAAGAATTTAATTCTATTCTGGTCTAATCTTGTCTAGCCTAGCCTAGTCCAGTCCAGTCTACTCTACTCTTTCACTAAGCTATGGGCTCCTACTTTCATAGTTAGATGAAATCAATTCATACTTTCTAATATTCGTAACTGAACTTTTAATTTCACTGCACATATTTATCAACTATATTCTACAAAATCAGATTATGTTCAGATCAATTTACATCCTTCTCCTCTTCGTTTCATATATACTTATATGAATATATATATTTATATATTTATACAGATAAGATTATGTGCAATGAAGTCATTTTCAACTCGTAGTGACCATACAGATTTTTCCACAACAATCTATCCCTAATCTGTTTTTTCTCCCAATGAATTCATTGCCACCGTAACCAATTAAATTGGTCTTTATGTTTAATGTTAGTCCATTTTCTTCACTGTGGACTTTGTCTTTTAGTACTAGGTCTTGCAGATATCTTGTCTTTTCAGTTATCAGTATAGCTCAGATTACTGATGTTTCTTCCTCCATTTTTAAAACCATGCTCATCTTTTTCCAATCCAGTTTCTTATGTTCAACATTTAGGTTGAATAAATAAGGTAAAAATATGCAGCCTTAACACCACAGCTTTCCCAATCTGAAGCCAGTCCATTTCACCATGTTCTATCTATTCTATGACTTCCTGATCTGTATAAAAGTTTGTCATGAGGACAATGAGATATTCTGGATTTTTATTTTTGAGAACTTTCCACAACTAAAGGCAATGAAGCACATACTGACTTACTTTCAGCATTCTTTGGCTTTCTCGATTATCTGCCTCAATAATGTCTCATGTTCCTTAGGCTTTATATTTTACCATTTATAACACTCATAATCCAGTTCACAATATTCCATAGGCATGGGTTCATAAGTACTGAATTCTGCTGCTCATGATTTGTTGAATCAAACTACAGAAACCTTTTGAGTAAGATGGACAGGTTAGATAAGGTTTCCAGCCTTAGCTGTACAACGCCAAATTTGGAATTCTCTGTTATGCTAAGGACATTAGTGCTGTACTTAGCAGTAGGTTATAACTATAACATTGTTTACAGGGAGGTATACATCATTAGGTGACTCTGGCCAGAATGCCACAAACACAATGAATCCCAGATTCACCTCTAGCAAGCATTTTCATGGCTATTCTATTCAAACTGGATCTCTAACCTAGAGATCACTTGCAGCCTAAATGAACTGTCACTTATCTGTTTGAAAATAAATGCAATATAAAAGTATGTACTTAAATATGTTTATTCCTTTTATGAAACATTATTCACTAATCCAGCTGAAGTTAGGTGAGTTTAGCTATAATGTTCTAATTAGATGTATATTTTGACATGACTTGGTGATAAAGTAATTGATTTGTATTAAGAAATTTAAATGATGATAAGATTTGGTAATATATCTGAGGTATGACATACAAGGTATCTACATTCCTAAATGTCTATGACTATGGCCTCAAAAATTAATTTTATTAAACAATTAAAAATAACAAAATGTATTTGAGTTATATGTCCCCTACTCTAGGAACATAAAATAAGATACTGTCTTCCAATTTTACTCTTACAGCAATTCTTAAAGTAAATTGGGGTGACAGTTAATGACCAACCCAAAGAAGTATGCCTTACTAAACAGACTGAAACTTAATTTTAAACCATTCTGTTGTTTTGTTAAGTTAGGCTCAATTTTATATGCACTTATTTGGAAGCAAATAACACTGAATTCTGTGAGTCTTATTTATTAGGTATTATTGTCTTACTTTACACTGGAAATGTATCAAATCTTCAGTTGGTAATTCAGATGTTCCTGATTTAGATTCTTTAGAGAATATTTTACGTTACACACTATTTGTTTCATTTCTTAAACTATAGGCTCTAATTATCTAATTTGCTGATATTCTCAGGTGGGCAGACCTTAGCTGGTGCAAAACACAGCTGTGGAAGCAGTTCTTGTGGTTCCTAGGGTGGCTCATGTTATATTGCTGTTCTGTGAGCTCACTGGCAGCTGGTTTGCTTCTTGGTCCAATTCAAGGTGTTAGTTATCACCTTTCAACCCTTTATGGCATGGTCTAGGCTATCTGAGAAAACAGCTCATCCTGATGGGATTAGTTTGCCCCTACCCATGCTGGCAGAAGGGGCATCTTGTAGCTGCCAAAAAAGCCAACACGGTGCTGCATCAACAGAGTATCAAGATCAAAAGAAATTATAGTACTCTCTATAAGGCACTGATGAGGCCAGATTTCTGTGTCCAATTCTGGTCACAATACAAATAAGATGTTGAGGCCCTTGGAAAGAGGGCAGATAATAGCAACAAAGATGATAATGGATCTAGAGATTAAATCCTTTGAAGAGTGCCTAAATAAAGGAACTAAGTATGCTTAGCTTAAGTAAAAGAAGACTGAGTGGAGACTGAGAAGAGACTTGAAGGCTGTCACAGGGAAAAAAGTGTTGATTTATTCTCCATAGAACCTGGGGTAGGATGAGAAGCAATGGGTAGAAGCTTGTCAGAGGGCAATCCAATCTGGAAATGAGGAGGAATTTCCTGACAGTGGAACAGCTTGCCACAGATTTGCTTGTGTTCTATTCTTCTCTCTAAGATTTTTCAAGGAACAATTGGACAACCATTTGCCCAAAATGCTATGCCTTGCACAGGGGGTTGGACAAGAAGACCTCCAAGGTTTCTTGCAATCCTATGATTCTATGATTTGTCTAGTTTCACAAATATACCGTGTTTCCCTGAAAATCAGACTGTCTTATATTTTTTGAACCCTGAAATAAGTGCTTGGCCTTATTGCCATGCGCTCAAAAGCCCGATTAGGCTTATTATCAGGGGATGTCTTATTTTGGGGGAAACAGGGTAATAGAATGTAAATTATATTTTGGAAAAAATAAAGAATATAGTTTCAAAATAATGTATTTACAAATTCAGGAGTTCAATATATGAAAAGTCTCAAATTATCTGTCCTTTTTGGCCCCCAAAGTGATTGATATTTTATGGACTTGAAATTATCTCAGGATCTGACAGTCCCTAAAGTGAATAGTTAATACTGCACCCCTCCAGTTAGGTCCCACCCACCCACCCCCCGTTTTTCATTTTTCCTGAAATGTGAGAGCCAAATAAAAGGCACAAACAAATATCCTGGTTTTGCCCTTAGTAAGGGGATGGAATATGCAGTAGGCCAAAATTCAACTACAAACTAGAAATTCTTTCTCTGCTATGAAAGGGTCACTAATAATCATCCATTTTATTATTATTAAATATGAACTATGCTCCAAAGAAATCTATGAAGATATTATACGTATATTCTACAATATTCCTGACATTAATCAAAAACAAATCATGAAGAAAAAGATTCTTCCTATTATGTATTGTAAATTGGAAATGAACAGCAAAGAGAACATTATTTTACTGAATATCTAAATCACAGCAATGCCTATGTAAATATTAATAGAAGTGACATTTAAAAATATATACTGCCCTGTGGTCAATGTCCTCTAGTTATAAAACTCACAGCCAAAATGATTAATTAGCAATGACAAGAAGTAACCCTTCTTTAATATGAAAGAAGGAAGAATTCTATCTCTTGTCACCAGGAACAGAAATACTATTTATGATAACTATGTTCAGATGGTTTGAACAAACTGGATTAACCCAATTCAAAATAAACTTTGTCACAACTACAATGGAAACGACATTGCAAACTACAATGGTTCAGCTCACACGTCAACAGGATAACATATATATATATCGCGGTTAAGGAAGATATATCCCTATATCTATCTATCCAGCCTTATTTATTGAGGCCAAAGAGAAAACTTAGATTTTTGTTCCACAAAGTTATATTCTCCAAACGCCACTTACTTTAAAGGCGGCCAAAGTGTATCTTCCTCCAAAAAGAAACGCGCGAGCATTAGACAATTAGAAAAGGCAAGGGGTGAAGTAAGCTACATCTCAGCTCGCACAGCTAAGCCCCTAACCCACTTCTTCACCGTAAACTTTCTCTTCCACCGCCATCTCGCGTACTGTCTTTTGCCTCTTTAGCCTCGACTGAGCTCGAAGCCGAAAAACTCCTGGGAAACTCTCTGAGCCGTTTGCTCGTTTAGGTCCTGCAAACGAAACGCCCAAAGTTGTTTCGGTCTCTTCCCTCAACCCTCCGAGGTTCTTCGGCCGCGCGTTCCGTGCAAAAAGGAGCGCGGAATGGCGGCGTCGGCGTCTCGAGATACTTTGGCGGCGCCTGGGGCCCAGCCCTGCGCCCCACCCAGCTCAACAGGTAAGAGGCAGACCGAGAGGACACCCCCCTCATGCCTTGACCCGAAATTTTCGCCTCTCTCCCCAAACTACACTCACTTTTCCGCCGCCATATCTCCACTCAGGCCGCGCTATCCGGACTTTTCTCCCTGCGCCCCTCAGGGTGAGCGAAGGCTCTCGGTCCCAAGCCAGACAGGATCAGGATGTGAAACCTGATCCTGCCTGCCGCCGCCGCCGCCCCTCCCCGCTTCGCGTATATTAAACTGGGCAGGACCCCACTCTGCACTCCCTATGTTGGAGAGGGGCAGTTTGACCCGGGAGTGTAACAGTGTTAAACAATTTCGTTTAATAAAAGCATTGTTGTGCTTTTTTTCGATCGGATAATACCAACGTATTTCCTTTCGGTAATCGCTCGTCTTATTAGATCATGAGTCTCATATTGCGTCTCGAGACTCACCTAAGCTAGAAAATAGGTACCCTGGGTTCGATCTATCTTTTTCAAAATCTATCAAGAATTTTAAAACAATACTGCAAGTTGTCTCGCATAGATATATTTCCCTGTATAAAGCAACATGTCATGAAAACACATAAGAAGCTGGTTTTGGGTTTACTGAAATACAAAAAATTCCACAATTTCCCCACAGAATATGACCCTGATCATTACATTTTCACTTGGAAACTAAATGTAAATTGATATTTTGTTAGTAATAGCCAAGTGGACAAATAATCAGAGGTTTATTATTCATTTAGTTTTGGGCACACTAATGCATATAAGAGAAATTATGGCTTTTGAAAGTAATAATATAGTCATTATTTTATTTTTACTTATTTTTATTTATTTATATCCTGTCTGTCTTATTTTTATAAATAACTCAAAATGACAAACATACCTAATACTATTTTATGGTTTTTCAGATCTCCATCTACTGTAACATTAGCTGTAATTTTATTGTACTACAGTAAAGTTCATTGCTAATATGAAGATAATGTATGGAAGTCCTAAAGAAAAAGAGTATGGAAGCATAATCCATTCAAAACAGCATCCTCTTCTGACAAACAAGGCAGAAATGGCCTTGAACTATTTACTATTAACTTCTCTTTGGAAATTGTGCCCAACTTGCCTTATTTCAAATATAATACAATGGCAACCCCTGGTGGCAGCTTTTTCCAATGAAGAGAGAAATCTCACCTACCTTCCTTGGGATTTTTTTCATAGCAATCTGTTTTCATAACAATCTATTTCAGGATATTCTGCTTGAAGCACACATACTTTCATCAACTGAAACCTTTATGCTTCTTTATCCTAATTGGGAGACATATAACTTTTCCCCATTTAATTGTTTGGAAAAGAAATGTTACAGTTTTAGAGAAAAGTATACTACTACCATAATTCATGCTTAAAAGGGTATAGAAAAATAGAAATTATAGTATTATAAGAAAAATCATAAATAGTTTAAGCAATTAAAATAGAAGTATACAGCCAACAAGTCTTAAGTCTAAAATATCATAAATGTAATATATTCAAATACACTATTTTTATTAAACATTTCATATCTGATTTCTTGAAAACATGCCTGTTGAACTTTTAAAACATTTGGTTAACATTATTAAAATTAATAAGAATAAAAAAGACAAATTATGGATAATGAACAATGCATTAAGAGTAAACATATATGTCAAATTTAAATATAAACTCAAATTTCAGATGTGGCACAATTCCATGTGTAGAATTATAGTCTAAAATATTTCTAAATAAGTTTTAATTATACATTAGATTTTAAAGTATACAGTTATTTTGACATTGAATTGTATTCCTGCAATTTAGTAAATAATTGTTCCTTAGAGAGGCTCTAATTATATCTTTTCTAATAGAAAGCAAATAAAATTGTTGTAGCTGTTTCAATATATCAATGTCAGTTCAGTATATTTTAAGATGTATATAGATTAGTAAAATTTAATTTAAAAATTCCAGGGAGGAATTATGGCTTTCAAAAATGATTATTTTCCATTATTGTTGGGCTTTGCAACATTGCCACACATACAGAAGGAGAATCTAATCTGTTCTTTGCATTCCCAGCATTATGGAGAAAGGTGCTCATTTTGGCAATTGTAACTGCAATAATGATGAGATATGATAAAATATCTTGTACTGATTCTCACTTAATATAATATTTGAAGCAAATTTAATATTATTTTCCTATTGGAATTCCCATTGTTCCATCGCTATAACTATATTGAAATTATTAAGTTAACTACATACCAGGCAAACTGCAGGTTTTCCTACTACCAGTGAGGGAGAAGTGCTTATGTAAAAAAAGTAACTATCCCTCTCCAGTTAGAATAACTTTTTTTTTTGAACATTTCAGGTAGTTCTTGGACAGATGGGAATCCAAGCAACTGATTACCATGGCTACACAACATTCCTGAATGTCTGAAAAAGAATGAAAAACTCCAATAAAATGGACTATAGCTTTAGAAATCTGATCATCCTGAAAAAATGGATCTTACTAGAAATATTGAATAATATTATTTTTACTTTGGCTATAAGTTTTTAGTCCAATTTACTATCTCTGGTATTTCTGCTCCTGTGCAATACTAACAATTCAGCAATTTGGTATCTCTTTGCAATAGAGCTACTTCTAAATAAATTCCTCTAATATATTGCTTATCGTTATAACAGCTATTTTTATTTCCTTCACAATTGATTGCTTTGTAATGCATCACTCAAAGTAAAAATGGAATGTTTATCTTTTCCTAATTTTAATAAAGTTTAATTTTATTTATCTCATGCGATTAGTATAGATTGGTCTGAAAAGTAGGAGGGGAAGTAAATATTGATTTCTCTGGTCACATGCTTCAACGTTTTAAGGACAAGAAATGAATATAGCATTTAATATTTTCCTTTTTTTCTTTTAAATTAGTAGAAATTAACACACGGTGTGAAAATCCTCTATCTTACTGAAAGAGTTAGAAAGGGAGACCCAAATGAGACAGTGCCTAGAAAATAGCTGGAAGCAGCAAGAATTAAAAAATTCCACACTAAGGCAGGTGACAGAACTACATTATGAATATCCAGAAAGCATCTGGAAGAAGAGGATTAAGATCTCCAAGTTTTCACCTGATAGGCAACAATAATATTTTAAATATGTGTTCTTGTTTTAAGTTGTAACCAATACCCTAAAAGACAAATTAAAGTCCAAACTTTCTAATGTTGTCATTTGCTGATATTGGAAGCACTCATTTAATCTCTTCATCAATTCATGAACAAACATACTGAAGAATAGGGGAGCTAAGACTATTCCTTGTGGCATTCCATTCATTATTTATCTGCAATACAGGTAGTCCTCCATTAGCAACCACAATTGGGCCTGGCAGTTTTGTCATTAAGAAAAATGGTTGCTAAGTGAGAAATAATTTGGAATGCTTACTCTGTAGCTGAGATAATTAACAAAAAGGGAATAAAAATTTGCATTTACATTCATTAAAGAGGAAGGGATTACAGGAAAGTAAGCAGGCATACAATGGAGAATGCATATTAAAAGCAATGCAATGGCACCAGCAGCTCTGACTGTACTGAGGGATAGGAACTGCAAATGCCCTACAACCTACAGAAACAATCCAGAGTATCCATTACTCTCTTGTAATATCTTCCTCTCCAATCTCTCCATGCTGGAAAGTGGGGGGAGAAAAACACAGGCACAGGACAACACATAAAGACTAATGGTGATCATGAGACAGGGATGCTGAAAAGGTTGTAAATGTGGGCACTGGTCATTTTTTCAGCACCATTGCAAGTTCAAATGGTTGCTGAATGAGGCATTTGGTAGGCAAGGACTACCTGTAATATTAGTAGCCATCAATGAATTGAAACTAATTAGCAAGTTTGCTATATATGTATTTATTTATCATACAATCTTGCCAATGTTTCATTTCTATGCATCCTTATTGGGCGGGTTTCAAAACCCATTGCTACTGATTCACTCATGGGCGCTCACACGCAATGCTTCTGCGCATGCGCAGAAGCGTCTGGGCAGGTGGGCAGAGCCTCCCGCTGCCGCCGGTACCAGTTCACCAGATCCAGTGCGAACCGGTAGCAACCCACCACTGATCCTTATATATTCTGAAGTAAAACTAGTTGGTAGTAAAAAAATTTCTAAAAGACCAAAGCAATCCAGCTGTTCTGAGGAGATCAGCAAAGGTATGACAGATCTCCAGCGTTCTTTGTTCTCTCTCTCTCTCCCTCCCTCCCTCCTCTCTCTCTCTGTGTGTGTGTGTGTGCGCTCATGCACACATGTATTTTGTTTTGCCTTTCTGTACTACTTGTGGGCTGATTGCAAACTCTTTTGAAATCCTTTAAATGTTTTTGTCAGTGTTCTGAACAGTAAACCTATTAAACAGTAAACACTTTAAACTCTGTTCACAATTAAGTTTTTTTTCTGTGCTGGATAAAAAAAATAATTTTTAATTCTGTTGGAATGAAGAGGGAAAGCATTGTAATAGGTGGTCTCATGAGCTGAAAAGCTAACATTTATTTTCAACAATAAATAAAAGTATACTGCAATAGTCTAAGTAGCTTACTATTTCATATTTCCGGAATATATCCCTTAAGACACCAAAATGGTATTATGGTAGCATATTCATACAGAAGATTAAAATAACTTAAGTAAAAGGATATAAATTCTGCTTTTTACCAAAGCTCTACTTCTGCCCATTGTCTTCCTGAGTCATAAATCCCATTTTTGGATGATTTGTATATATGCCATTATGCAGTAGAATCAACCCATTTAAATAAACTTTTACAGACGTAGGCAACTTTGATTTTACCAATTCTGTACATATCTGTGCCTGAGCAAACACATGTATTTTTTTCACAAAAGGGTGAGATCTTCAGCAACTAATTGAGAAATATGTTCATGTCAGAAATTAAGTTTAGTGTATACTTATTGGTTTAGAGAAAATATATGATAAAAGTGAATATGGAATGGTATGCATGAATAAAAATTTGAAGTTTGGTTACTGAACATGGTAAAGGCAGTATGTAATAGAAGTAAACTATGCAAGACAATAAATGGAGTACTTAACAATAATTCTTTAGCAAGCAAAAATTAAGAAAAGGATGTATGATCACCCCTTGGTTATTATATAGATAAATGTATAAAGGATACTTGTGATAATATTAGAAGCCCATTGGGCTTTGACACATTAATTTTCAGATTCTGCTGTATCATTGGATTTTGGAGAGGGAAAATGGTATTAATGGAAAAATTAGACCAACCAGGTTAATGTTTGTGTCTGAATACTTTTTAAATAAAGTAAAACGTTATAATTCTATTGCTACTAGACTACCATAATTGGCTTTATAATTTTATTTCCACTTCAAATGTTTATAATAAATATGTAACCAAACCCATGCTACTTGTGGACAAGAAATATTATATTATGCTGGTACTTTCAAAGCAGTCTAGCATTGTAGGATCAGTAACAGAACAAGACACAATAGAATTAGTAAGCAATAGTGTGGTCAAAGTCCAGTGCAGATTAAAAGTCATCAAAATTCAATTTGGGCAGCAAAACATATTGAACCAGAATTCCTACAGTCAGGGCACAGAGGATTCTGTGGGTTGGATTGTCACAATAATTGCTTAAATCTGACTAATATAAAACAGAGGTTATTATGAGTTCCTGACTTCCACTCTAGAACTTCCAGCAGAAACTTTTAGCAGAATGTATAATAGATATAATTTGGCACTTCGTTGTCTCTTACTCCAACAGCATCAATACTCCCATGTGACTGAAAGCTTTCTATGACAGAATCAAATGTAAGCTTGCAGAGCTGGGAGCAATGGAAGATGCATTTGAAAAGATCATAGAGCAAGTGCTGGCACCACAGCATCCTCCATTGTTCATAGAAACATAACTTCCAGTCCCATGGGAGTATTGATGCCATTTGTCAGCTCCTCTTTTCATACCTGGAGTTTGAAGAAACAGAATGAGAAGACTATTGATGCTTTTGAACTTTGGTGTTCAAGAAGTCTTCTATCTTCACAGAATACCATTAATCAACTCAGAGTTCACACTCAATGTGTAAACAGCTCATTTCAAATGTCTATGGAGATTCTTAGTCATCCAGATCATGGTTGTCCCAAAAGTGCTTTTTCAAAAGGCAACTGGACTTTGTTTTCCTTGAAGACATTACACTTCTCATCCAAGAAGATTCTTCAGTTCAAAACTTGAATGAGAAATGAAATGTCTTAAAGGAAAATAAAAAAGCACCTTTAGAGGACAGCTAGTCTCAAAGTATAATATACAAACACATCAGGCAAAGAAATATTGTAACTTATAAATCTAGGCAGCGGTGAAATCCACTTACCTTCGCTACCAGATCGGGAACGGGAGTGTGCGGAAGCGTGCACACGCACGCTATGCACATGCACAGAACCTTCTGCGCATGTGCAGAAGGTAAAAACAGGGACATAATGATGTCCCGGTGGGTGGGTGGAGCCTCCTGACACTACCGGTTCGGCGAGCCGGATAGAACTGGGTGGATTTCACCGCTGAATCTAGGAAAAAGAAGACCATCAGTAGCATGGTGGATGGAACAAATTATCATGAGGAAAATTTGTGTGGTTGTTGATAACGATTTGATGGAATGTAACAAATTAATCTACCATATCAAATCAAATAGATAATTCAAGTGTTGAAATAAATATCCATCTGGGTTCAATTCCAAGTGGGGAGAAAGACACTGGAAACATGAAGGCTGATTGGAAAAATGATTTAATGGTGAAGCAGAACCACCAAGTACATGTGATTCTGGGTAGCTGACCACATGAAATGGAGAGTGAAGGTTATTTATACCCTCTCTTGGGCATTGAGCTTGAGCTTCCTGTTCCTGTGGCAAGAGCATGTATTCTATTGGTTGCTGTAGTCAGACTCCCATGTGGAGTCATGTTTGTCTGAATCAAGTTTGATGGAACCTTGGGCTGATGTAATGTCCTCAGATGATTTCGCAATTCAAGGAGCCCTGCTGTTAGATGGGTAGAGGGCTAATCCTATTATGCCCTGAGAGGTCATATCTTAATCCTATCACCCTGGAGCTGAAGGTCCAATTGCCTTGTAGATAGGCTGACCCAGTCAATGTGCACCAAATATCTGCTGGGGGCAGGGAGCTGCAGGGAGCTCCTTTTTGACATATGTGACGCCATTTTTTATTGTCTATTCTTTTCTTAGCTTGTAGGTTTGCTAGTAAAGGAATTTAGTATTACTTCAGGCTCGCCACTCTCAAACTATTGAGAGGGAGGTTACAGAGATAAAGGAGGAATGTTATGTGTAGGTGGCATTCCTTCCCGTGGGAGCAGAATGCCTGCAGCTGGAGGAAGGTGGAGTTTGGAGTCAGGGGACTGATGGCCTGAGAATTGATTGGAGATTGTGACTCAGGGAGGATGTTTCTGTCTTTGCTTTTTATTGGGTGTAATTCCAGATTTGGGTCAGTCAAGAATTACACCACGTCCTTGCCAATTTGATATGTTCCTAATAAATAGATTCTAATGGAAAATGGATGCCTTGAATTTTATTTCATGGAACATGTTCCTTGGAAGCTTGACACTTTTGTCTTTAAAAACACATTTCTCCTTTTCTCATCCAGGGAAATATTCTGCCTTTTCAACATTTCCTAGAATTATTTCATTCTTCTAGGAGAGGGGTGGATGCTAACTTTCCACACAGGCGAACAACTTATGTTGAACATCTCATGCACTGTTTCCCCCATTTATTTAAATTGTATTTATATGTAGTTGTAGTATCTGCTTACCTAACTAAGGGTAGTTGAACGATGTGCAATTCCATGAATGTCTCACTGAGAAATTACTTATTTAGGATTTGCAATGTATTCACAGTATTTACAATCACATTATTCTCAAAAAAAATAAACCGTTGAAAATCAAGTCTATCAAACCCAGAACATACAATTTTTAAAATACATATAACCCTTTTCAACCGTTTTTTAAACTGGCATCCGTAAATTCAAGCCATTCCACCTACTACGTAGAGCCTAATGTTTTTGCCTTCTTTTATGACGCGCAAAATTACACCACTTCTCGCGAGAATGTTGACCACGTATGGAATAGACCTCGTTTTTGCGGTTTGATAAACGACGTACCGCTCTTGCGAGTTGTTGAATTTGCTTTCTTCGAACACCTTCCTCGCGAGATACGCATTCTTCGCGAGAATTTCGTAGTACGCACAATCGATTTGTACGGAAATCTCGCGAGAGCCCGTGCAGCAAGGTCTGGGCATCCCCATAGCGGCAACACAGATCCTCCTACAAGCATCAGGACGCGGCGGGCGCCATTTCAGGGAGCAGTCGCCTTTGCTAAAGCGGAGTCCGTGTGTTCTTGTTGCGAAGCTTCCTTGGCTTTGCCCGTACTGATTTTTCGAGGTCATTCTTAGTCTAGCTTTTTTTTGCCTGCTCCTGTTGCTGAGATAATTTTTTCGTTTAAGGGCCAGCACCCCTCTCCTCACGCGTATTTGGATCCAGAACAAGCAAACGACGGCCGTGGCTGCATCCCTCCGCCTCATAAACACCTGAGCCAGAAGCGAGAGGCCGGCAGAGCAGGTAATAGCTTCCATATTTTTGACGGCTCTCTTTTATAAACTGTTCCGGGGAAATAGCAGCGAAGGTTCTGCGAGACTTAAAGAGTGTCTGCGTTAGGCCTTCTCGGTGGCGGGCCCATTTCTTTTTGTCTTTGATTTAATTCTGGTCTGGTCAGCCGGACTGGAAGCCCCAGCTCGTGTGGAGTGGGTGGGTGTACAGGCCTCTACGTGGTGCCCGGGGGTGGCGGGAGAAAACGAGGGAAGTCGAATGGTATGGTTTAGTTTTGGAAATCGGTGTTTTTATTTTCGCGCGGAAGGTTTCGTGGAGTAGAGTTTTTCCTGAGTCTCATGATTATGATCGGGATATATTTCGCCACAAGATTCCTAACTATTTCTTTATTGCTTTAGATATTCTCGCGGGAAGGGCCTTAAAACTTCGCAGTGTGTGCTGTTGTGTATTAACGAAAGGCTGATGACCCGAGAGAATAAGGGCGCTTAGTAAAGAGCCATCGTAATAACTACTGGAAGGAGAATAGAAAGTCTGTTTACTACTGTGGTATTTTTTTTTTTGAATAGTTACTGGGCCGAAGATGTTCAGGTGGGGGGGAGAAACGAACTTTCTACGGTATATATCTGCAGAGGTTAAATCCGTACACGTGGTTTGTTTCCCAAAAATGTGTAGTTCTTTGTAGATATTTTTAAATAAGTAAATGTACGCATTTTTTGCTTGACAGTTTGAAAATATTTCACTCATGTAACTAGACAGTGTTTAGTAAGGAAAAAAAAACCTTGCTTAAAAACCTGATTTTAATTTGTAGTTAACCTAGGCATGCTAAGTCACAAACTAGTTTTGAAATGCACAAAAGTTTCAACAGTGGTTTGTTACAACCTGGGTAACAAGGTTTTTTTAGAGAATTATACCTGAATTTGCTTGTGTGAATTGTAGATTACTGTGCTAAGTCTTATGGTGGATTATGATCTGTTGAACTAGATATTGCTTCTGAAAATGCATTATCTATATGGTTTTGTTTTAATTAACTGTTTGGATTCTACACTAAAAGGCCAGATTGCCAAGAAGCAAAACTAGCATTTAATTGGTCAGATCAGTATATCTTTAATAGATGAAAAATAAATATCTGTGCTCTGTGTGTTTGTATATGTGTGTGTGTGCGCGCGCACACACAGGGTACAAAAGCTACAGTGTATAACATTCTGTAACATACAAATCATAATTTATATTTTAACCTAGGAAAGCAGGCTTTTAAGCGAATACCAGCAGAGTTCTGACTTCCTTGTTACAGGACTAAATCTGTATATCTTAATATTCCTGCTTACTTGGATAATTTTAGGTAATTTGAATTGATCTGTTCGGACTAGATCATTTTTTAATTTTCAAAAACATAATTAAAGTATTCAGTTTATAATACTTGCGCATGCTTGCTTTCTGTTAAAATTATAACTTATTCTGTAAAAAAGACATTGAAGTGATACAGTACTGGATAAATGATACTATTCTCTATGAGCATATTATTTAATGCTGTCTTATACTACTGCTAGATTTTCTGCTGTGCTGTTTTTACTATAATGAAAGCCAGCATTTCTAACAGTCCCTTTCTTTCCATATTTCCGTGAATAACTGACATTTCTCTTAAATGCTTGAGAAGCTCTTAAATTTATCTTTGAACTGCTCTATAATATAGAGCACTATGCGTAGTGTAGACCTATTTCAGCATCTCTAAAAATTAATTCATAATGTCTGTTGGTCAGATTACCTTATGGAACTTTTATATGTTCAAACAAAGAGAAATAGAATAAATTTTTAGAGCATACTTGGGGGGCTTAGTAAATTCTGTTCTTTCTATATATAAAATTGCAGATTTTCCAATACTGTTTTTGTTTGAGGATAGGTTTCCCTTAATGTGAATTTGCTAAATTGTCTGGTGTAAACTCTAATATTTGTTTAAAGTCACATTCCCCTATCCCATGCTGTTTATTCACCATATTACTTAGGACAGTGTTGAAATTTTTTTTAAGTTCAGGTGTACTTTATTTCAACCTAAAATGTAGCATGAGAAGATCACAATTTGCTACATGTACAACTACTAAAACTTAAGCAGTATTTTTTTTTGCAAATAGTTATATTTTCATCCAATTATCAAGAGCTGGGGCATTTGCTGGGTTTAGTTGCTAGTTTTCCAACAGGTTTATGACCTTTGGATTCTTAATAAGTTGTGTTGCAACTTATTGATTTGTGTTGTCATATTTATTCTTACTACCATTTCTACTATCAAATATGCCAGTGTGAAGTTATTTGCTACAGATTTAATCAATTGCTGGACATAATTTGAAAGTGTATCCCTAATTTTATTTCTGTGACATGCTTAGAAATGTTTTCTACATAGTACTGCTTCTTTTTTCTTCCTATAGGGCTGTGAATGTTTAATGGGACATTCTGGATGATGATACTTAAATACAGGATTTTTGAAGATACTGCTTTCTACATAGCAGTAGCAGTTATATCTTCTGGTAGATATTTGTTTCAGAGGTAGATAATATATGAGCACAGTAGTTCTATAAATTGAGTATCATGACACAGAAGGTGATCATCTGAGGCAACTTTAGTATTTCTTTCATTACATTGGAATCTACATTTATTGAAAGATTTCCTGAGAAATTCTCTGGACTCTACTTAAATGGCAAATTTATAGCCATATGCTATTTGGGTCCAAAGTTAATATGAATCTTCAAATGTAAGAAGGCTTGCTGGTGCCTTTACATATGGGGTTTGTTGTACCTTTTTATGGGCCTCACAATAACCAGACAGTCTGAGTAAAATATTTGTTTACTCAAACGTATTTTCCTGGGAGTGAAATGAATACATTTCCAATGAATACATTTTGTGTCCCCACATTTCTTCAAATGTGTAGCTCACTTTGGATCCAAATAACTCCGCAATACTGCTGATTTTATAATCACTTTGGTATATGTGTCATATGCATTATTAGTGTTTGAAAAAGGTGAAAAATTGTTACAGCAATTTTTATAAATATAAATTTTATAAATTAACAGTAAAGTGTTACAATAGTTTGAAATGGTACATTATATAGGAGATCTGAATAGAAATATAATTGTTGCTGTAACAGAAGGCAGATCTCCTTTTCATATTTCCTGAATTCAATAATGAGCATGCATTTCATCACATATTCTGTCTTTACACTATTTTCTCAAAATGTAGTAAAAAGCAAGATAATATGCACATCTGTATTTCAATTTCCATACTTGGAAATGTTTTCTGGTTTCATCTTATATACAGTAATTGCCACTTGTAACCTTTTCATTTCACTGAAGTATTTGGTCATAATTGTTATGACAAACTTGGAAGCTTATATTACAAGTTTGCATTTGAGAATCTATACTAATTCCATACAAGTGGTTATTAAGATAGCTTGACTAATCTGTTTCGAATTTTTGACCCAAGGAGTCAATGATTCATGGCAGATTTCGGGAAATTAGGAAATCATCAAATTCATGAGGAACTTCCAATCTGAAGCTCTAATGAGCTTTTTTCCATCATAGGGATGTTTCTCCCACATCTTGGAGGTAAGGCAATAGCATCACATGAGTTACATTTGAAATAAATTTCAAGGAAGTATGTTAGATGAATAGACTCTTCAAGTAAGAAACCATTTAGACTTCACCAAAAGTGATGAACATTCATTTTGTTTACTTAGAAGAACATACATGTACCACTACCAAGAGCACAGTTTCACAAATCCCAGTGGTTAAAGATAATAACTTGGTCAGACTTTAAAAATCATTATTTACTTTCAGTACAGGATTTTTATGGGCTCTTTAAGATCTGCTTGCTCATGATTAAAGTTTAGGTTTGGTATGGAACAAAGAAGCTGACTTTCTATACCACAGTTGCAATATGAGCTACATGAAGCAATAATTTTGTGAAATCTACAGATAGAAATTCAACAGTAGATTAAGATAATATGTTGTGGTTTTTTTAAAAATAAATTGGTAATCACATTGAGTAAACAATTTATTTTCTTAATCTACTTTTAGGTTTTTCCCCCCTAACCTTGTTGTGGCTCCTTAAAATCATAAATTCATTTCATTAAAAAAAAGTTGTGTAGAGTACATGTTTATGAAGTACTTTCTAAGATAAGAACTGACTCATTCTTTGAAAGAAAAGTACTAAATACATGGATAAGTTCAGTTTAGCTGTACTTAGTACATATTTCTAGAGCAACATCCTTTTGAAATGTGGTACCACTAAATCTTAAATTGATCACAAATACAGAAGTAGATTCTTGACTAAAGGATCTTGTTATTTTTTTTCTAGGTGTCCTGAAAAATGGCTGATGATATTGATATTGAAGCAATGCTTGAAGCCCCCTTTAAGAAGGTGAGAAGATATGCTAACAAGTTATTTAGCAATATTCATTTAGCATTATTCATGAAACTACTGCTGAACTATAAACTAACATCCCTGGAGCCCTCATGATTTATCTTATTGGACATGCATTACGTGTATCTTACCAGTAACTAAATGCTGTTAATGTAATTATATTGTGCAGTAGTTTCACTTCAGCGTGATGAATAAATGCCCATCTATCTCTCTTTGTAGACTTGCCTAACGATATCTCACCTCTACTCCCATGAATTCACCTTTGATTCCAGTGTGAACTGTCAATCATAAGGTAGTAATTGAGTGACGTATCGCTGTACCGTGGTCCCCCTAGGTAAAACAAACAAACGAACAAAAGCACTCCTAAAGACTACCACCTCAATTTTGATAGACAAAGAAGGTGAATGCAATGGTTTGGGCAAACAGCAGGGTTCCAAGAATAACTTTTTCCCTAAGTTCATGACAAGCAAATCTTTAGTCTGCTTATTAATGCAAGGAGTTACAGCCTTTTTTTTTATTTAAAGGATGGGTTATTAATCTTTTAGCAACACCAGACAGTAATCAAAAGTGTTATGTGAAAGTTGTTTCCAAAATTCTTGGATCCCTGAATAGTTCACATCATAGTAAACATGAAATATATTTCGAACTACATTCATTGTGACAGAGTACTCTTTTATCTAGTAATTTCTTAGAAATCTTTACCTTTCTGCGCTTCTGAGTACTGAATACCTAGCTTCAGAACTAAATAGGAGCAAATATATATAGATTTCACCAGATCTTCATAAAACTATGAAATTATGCATGCAGTAGCACTGGCTTCACAAATTTTATATATATATATATATATATATACATTTAAAACTTAATATGCAGTTGAACTCATGGTGTAACTGGTGTGATAACTACAATAAACATAACAGCAACTGTTAGTTGATTTTGGAGTATATTTAGTGCAGCTCTTCGGTATGAGATTTGGAAAAGTGTTGTAACCTTTTAAATGTTCATGTTTTAGTATGTAATTAGTACTTATGTAAAATTTTGAAATGAATATAAATTGTAATGTTAAGTATATTGTATGCTAGTTTAACATGGATATTTTCCATGTAAACAGGTTTGGAAATAGGAAATATTTAGGCTGGACTGGTTGGATTTTTGATGAATGACTTGGGAGTCGACATTACTAAAGCAGTGTGAATCCCTGTTTGCTTCAGGGCGAGATGTGTGACAGAGGTGGCATCAAGCTCTTACAGTCCCAACCCTCCAACGAAAATGGGCGAAGATCTCAGGAATGGCATCGGTCACAGGAAATCGATAGTGGCTGGCTGCTAGCTTGGTCACTTGGGGCTTAGGCAGAAATATAGCCTTGGTATTGGTCAAAAGGGATCATAGCATATGAATGTGCTTTTAAACTTGATATTTCTTGTTTATATTTTATCATTTAACCACTTCAGTGCTGGAAACTGCAGGATGGCTTTATTTCATTGTAAGAAAGTTTGTACAATTTAAATCATTTTTTAATAGTAATTTTCTATTTATAGTTGTATGACTTAAATGTAAGCAGCAAAGTGGTTAAAAAGTCTACCTTAATTAGTAGCATTCCATATTGAATGTAAAATTTAGTATTAAATTTTTGTTTTGTATTTTCTTATCCCTGTCCCCATTACCCTTTTGACCACTTGAAATGTTTCCACTTCGTCCTCATGATGTTCTTCTATCAACCCTGCTTAGGATGAGAACAAATTGAGCAGTGCCAATGGACATGAAGAGCGAAGTAAGAAGTAAGTATTTGCTGGCTCTTTAAATATGTACTTCTGCTTAATAAAGCATTCACATTTTTGATTGATATCTTTGGATATCTAATCTCCCTTCAGTTTTTGTAATTCACTTTTCAGCTTGGTTAAGATAGTAAGAAAAAAGCAGCAAGAAAACATTTGAATGTTTTCATTTTCACATAATCCTTCCCAGCATTTGTCCCCCTTTCTCTCCAAAACAAAAGACCATTTTTCAGGATAGAAAACATTTACAATACAATATAATCTCAATTTCATTAAGCTAATTGAAGGGGGAGGATTGTCTCCTTAACTCAAACACATTTATATGTACATTTTACTGTATATACTCGAGTATAAGCCGACCCGCATATAAGCCGACCCCCCCAATTTTACCCCCCAAAACTGGGAAAACTCATTGACTCGAGTATAAGCCGGGGGTGGGAAATGAAGCGGCTACTGGTAAATTTCAAAATAAAAAAAGACTGGTCAAAAGTGCGAGGACCTGTCAGAAATCACTTTTTTCAGCCCTCTGGCTAGTCCTTTTGTGCATATGGACTACTCAGAGGGCTGAAAAAGTAATTTTTGACTGGTCCTCGCACTTGTGACCAGTCCTCGAACTTACGACTGTCCTCACATTTTACGGTTTTGCCCTATCTTGTCACCATGGTGAAGAGAAGCAGTTGTGAAATGAGTGACATGGTTTTAAGAATGCTGCACGGGCATAAATGTGAGGATGGTCATAAGTGTGAGGACCAGTCAGAAGTGTGAGGACCTGTCAGAAATGACTTTTTTCAGCCCTCTAAGTAGTCCCTATACACATATATCACATGACCAGCTAGCCACGCCCACCCAGTCATTGGCTTGATCTAATTTCAGGCAAGTTGAAGCCTCTGTTAAGAGATATCAGGGCTGGGCAAATGTGGCCCTTTTACAACCTGTGGGCTTCAACTCCCAGAATTCCTGAGACAGCCAAGCTGGAAGAACCCACTAGCTAGCAGCCAATTACAAGAAGGCTAGCTAGCAGCCAATTACAGTCAGCTCTCAGCTCAAGCTCAGTGCACATGGGATCTCCCTAAACGTGAGGATTTCTTCGTTTCTTTCTCCCTTTAAGCCCCCCCCCCAGCCCGTTTTTGCTTCCAGGGGGCTGCAGAGAGTCTTGCTAGGCACCCCCCTCATGCCCCTAGCAAGCCTTGGGAGCCAGTTGCAGGGGAAAAGTCATTTTTTTTCGTGACCCGAATATAAGCCGAGGGGGCGTTTTTCAGCCTGAAAAACGGGCTGAAAAAAATGGCTTATATTCGAGTATATACAGTACATAGTTTAAATGATTACAAAATTATGTAGATGATATGAACATTGAAAAAGTCCTAATTCACATTTTGCATTTGCATATGAAATTCACCAATTGAGTGTCCATTTAGAAAACTGAGTTTTTACAGTAATAGTTTTATTGCTTTTTGAGGTAAATATTAATAACTCAATTTGAAATTATGATGGTTTTCTGACTTTCATAGTAGAAAGTTTAACACCCCACTCTTTCCTTCGGCTCCTTCAATTGTATATCTTTCTTCCAAGCCATATAGCCATATTGGAATAAATGTTGCTTTATTTTTTTAAAAAAATATTTCTGTGCTTTAAAGATGAAGGGAAATAATTTACTAAATTTTTATAGGCGAATCTCCAGCTAAAATAAACTTCTAATTGTAGAAGTTCAGAATACAATAGAGCTTCTTACTCTTCAAAACATAATGGAATGGTTTTATTCGCAGTGTAGGCTAGTTTCACTTTGAGAAATAGACATAAATTAGTTTAAACAGGGCATTAATTATTTCATAATGTTGGAAGTTATTACAGAAAGCATTCACTGAAATCCCAGTAACTTGCTTGTCTTCATTACAAGGGTTTTTTTTAAAGACAGTTTTTTTTAAATTTGGAGCTCTGCGGTTAAACTAAGGTTGCTAATGCATCTCTAGTTACTCATCCTCTACACTGGGAAAGTCAAGGACCCAGTTCAGAAAGATAAGTAGCTTTGTGGCTGAGAAAAAGTAGTTATAGTAATGGTGAAATACTGCTTTTATAGAGGCTAAAATCTGCTACTATGCCACATTTGTAGAATATACAAATCTGATCCTAGATTCCTCCATTCATATACTTCATACTTTGAATTAAGTTTATTCTGTATGTGAAAATGAATATAATTAACAGTGATAAATTATAAAATAGATTTGGCAATGCATTTGCAGACTTTGACCTCTTTGAGTTTCCTTTTATGTTACAAATTTATGTAGATTCTGATTTGCCCTTGTCCTGTGAAATCTGCCTAAATCTGAAGAGCAGCCAACATTATTTAGTTTTATTTGTTTTCTAATAGATAGTAGCATTTCCTACTCCTATAATTTTATAATTTTATTTGAAATGGGGGAATATGTGCAGATTTGGGTATATATTTTCCTCTGTCAAAATCAGTGATTGTCAAGCTTAGCAGCTTGAAGGTGGGTGGACTTCAACTCTTAGAATTCCCAAGCCAGAAGAAATTGGCAAGGTTGAGAAACACTGGTCTAAATCAGGGATGTCAAACTGGTTTTCTTTGAGGGCCAGATCAGCACTCTAGTTCTCCTCTGCGGGTGGGGCGGAGCGGGGCGGGGCGGGGAGACGGGGCGGATGCCTCCTGCAGCACTCTGCCGGCCAAAATGGGGTGTGGGGGAGCGTGTGGGCCCCCATGCCCCGTTTTGGCCAGCAGAGTGATGGAGGCTGTTCAGGCTGAAAATGGGGCACGGGGGCCCACATGTGCCCCCCCCCGTACCCTATATGCCTGCCAGAGGCACTGTGGACCAGTCTTTCTATTTCCAGGCTGGCCCCATGAGTCAGATTCGGCCCGCGGGCCTTGAGTTTGACACCACTGGTCTAAACCATAATTGGGTTGTACAGGTAGTCCTCAACTTAAGATCACAATTGAGCAAAATTTTCTGTTGCTAAACAAGACAGTTGTTAAATGAATCACTGCAGTTGTTAAATGGGTAACACAGTTGTTACGTGAATCTGGCTTTCCCATTGACTTAGTTGTCAGAAAGTTGCAAAAGGTGGATCACATGTCCCTGGGACACTGTAACCATAAATATGAACCAATTGCCAAGCAACCGAATTTTGATAAAATGACCATGGAGATGCTGCGACAGTCTCATGTGTGAAAAACTCATCAATTATTTTTCATTGCAGTTGCAACTTCGAATGGTCATTAAATGAATGATTGTAAGGTGAGGACTATCTGTATTTCCTTGCAATTTTGTACCAACTTGGTAAACCAGCACTGATTAGTTAAAATTCCTCTGTTTATTAAATATTATATTGGCAGGAAGATGTTACGCATCTTTGCTGTTTATTTTGAATGGAGGAAAGTTTTTTCTTTTCCTTTGGAAAAATCAAAAGAGGCTTGGAGTTGTAGGCCATTAATTTTTTTTTTAAATTTGATTTATATGCCGCCCTTCTCCGGAGACTCAGGGCGGCTTACAATGCGTTAAGCAATATAACAAAATTAACAAAGTATTGATATTTCTGTTCCATTAGTTGTATAATTAGATCATAACAGTACTGAGCTGAAGTTAAATGTTACCTTCAAAATGTTACCTTATCTTACACTATTATTACAATAGTTTAAAGATAGATATTTTATAATGTGTTTACTTGCTTAAGGCCTTTTGTTCAATTCCTTTGATGTTAAAAAGTCTGAATGAATTTAACCCTGTCATATTTTACTATATAAACATAAGGACTTCTTTCCTTTTCCTTTTTGACAATCAATTAAGTAAAATAATTGTTTTAGTATTTTATTCTTAGGAGCTTCCATTAGTTTTCCATTCAAGGGATAAACAATATCAATTCCAGTTCCAGCAGTTCTGTAGTATATTTCCAATCTGTAAGGTGGTCAATAAAAGTTTCTTCCCCATATTTTTAATCCTCTTTTTAAAAGAAATTTTATCTTAAATGTTTTATGTTGAATTGTCTGGTAATTGTTTGCTTTTACAGTGATAAGACAGTGTTTACATTTACTTACATAGTGTACATTCATAGGCTTTGATGGTATATTCATTATTGTTCTCTGTTCTTTTTAAATATTTTTTGTATTTAGCAATACTTTTCTCTTTTTGATAAATACTGTTCCTGTACATCATTCAATTAGACCTTTAAAAAATCTGTATTATAGGAAATGTAGGTAATATCCATATTGTAGAAAATAAAGTAGTGATTTTTAAAATTCTGACAACTAAATTCAAGACAAATGTTGCCAGAATGTGTGAGATTACTCCTAAAAAATGGAGTGAGGAAGGAAGCTGGCATGCTATAAGGCAGTGATGGCTAATTTTTTCCCGACTGAGTGCCCAAAGCGCGCTCATCCACGCATGACCGAACCCCCAAAATGCAAGGCATGTGCAGCCCCCACGCGTGTGCCATGTGTGTGCGGCCCCCTCCGCACATGCCCCACACGCAGCACAGACCCGAAGGCCAGCTGGCTCGCAGGAGACAAGCATGCATGTGTGGCGAAGCTGAACTGGGGCAACGGCTTGCGTGCCATCAGGGTGCTGTGTGCCATCTCTGGCACATATGCCATAGGTTCGTCATCATGGCTATAAAGCATCAGCCTCCAAAATGTTTTTAGTTTCCAAGCCGACCTCGAATACTAAGTAGTCTCCACATGCTTCCTAGAAATAAAAAGGAATTGGTAGCTGTAATCAATGCTTTGCCTACCTACCCAAAAAAGAGAAAAATATTATTAGAGTTGGCAGTATTTGCAAAGAACTACAGAGAATATATAGTTCAAAATTGGTGATACTGCAGGCTACATAACTTAAATATTTTTTTTGCCATCTGGCAGGATATTAGTTTTGCTTGGCTTCTACATTATGATTAATTATTTCACTTTCTGGAAGTCAAACATAGGTATTTGGATGAAGGCTTTCTATTGCAGAAAATAGCTCTCATTTAGGCTAAGCAACACAAAATTAAAGAAGTAGCTTTTCTTGTAAAATGGCACTGTGAAACAAAGGGAGAGGGGTGATTGAGCCACTTTCTATAAAACCAGTATTGTACAAGACAATTCTTTTCCTGCCCTATGGGATGAAATAGCAACAGCTAAAATCGGGCACAATGCACTAAATGCATTGTTTAGCGATGGAAGTTCCAGTACTGACTATCGTAAGTCAAAGTTCTTAAGTACTTATGGACCCTGCACAGTCGACATGAAGTAGTAGATTAATACAAGTTGGTGCTTTATCGTCTTCTTAGACCACAGAGTAACTACCGTATTTCCCTGAAAATAAGACCCTGTCTTATATTTTTTTGAACCCTGAAATAAGTGCTTGGCCTTATTGCCATGCACTCAAAAACAGATTGGGTTTATTATCAGGGAATATCTTATTTTGGGGAAAACAGGATATGAGCCCATGACAATATGCGATCAACAGGGATCTTGTACAGTGTTTACGTGATTTTTAGTTTTAAATTGTGATATACCTGTTTCGCAATGTTCAAAAACATAGCTGTTAGTTTTAATCAGTCACAGGAAGCTTTAGGGCCACAGCATGTGACTTGGGTTCTCCGGGTCTTGTGTAGAAGCTTTTTCATGGGGTTGAAAATACTTCATTGATTAAGTGAGTTTTGCCCCATTTTTAGCCACAGTTCAGTGAATCATTGCAATTGTTAAGTTAGTAACACGGTTAAGTGAATCTGTCTTCACTTAACTGCACTTTCTGCACTTTGCTTGTCAGAAAGTTACAAAACATGATCACATAACCTCAGGACACTATATAACTATCATAAATATGAACTAGTTGCCAAACATTCAAATTTTGATCATGTGACCATGGGGATGCTGCAACTGTCATAAGTGTGACAAATGGTCATAAGTCACTTTTTTCAGGGCTGTTGTAGCTTTGAACAGTCACTAAATGAACTCTTGTAAGTTTGAGGCTACCTGTATAAACATTTTAAAGCAGTGGTCCCCAACCTTTTGGGCACCAGGGACTGGTTTCTTGGCGAGAGGTTTTTCCACAGAATGGAGGGGGTGTGGTTTTGTGTGCTGCCTGCATCCCATGGATGGGATTTCGCTTGTTTGTGTGGACTGGTTTCTGGCATTTTGCAGACTGATGTTGGTCCATGAACTTTCCGGGGGTTGGGGACCCTGTTTTAAAGCACTAAAATAAGACGAAGTGCTATTTTTTTGTTTGTACTTGCTCTAAATTGTTTGACCTAGAACAGAATACATCGTTTATTTGGCCAAATTCTATTTGATCTGGATGGGAAAATACAGGCTTCACCTCAGACTTAGGGAGATAGAGTGGGTCCCTCGCTAGTTTGAGAGACTTTCCATCTTTTGTTCTGGATGGAGTTCCGCTACCTCAGGCGAAACCTATGGACAATTGGGGGTCCCCCTCCTCCTCCAGTTCAAAGAAAAGGTGACAGCCATGACTAGGAGAACCTTTGCATAGCTTTATGCACCAGTTGACATCCATTCCTCAGCCAGGAGGCTCTACTCACACTCCCTCATGTCTTGGTCACCTCCCAATTGGACTAGTGCAAAGAACTTTAAATGGGGCTGTCCTTGAAGAGCATTTGGAAGGTTCAGCTGATGCAAAATACAGCAGCCTGGGCAATTAAAGGTGCTTCTTATTCAGCATGTGCTCTGCAAGCCTGCATTGATTGCCAGTATGCCTCTGACTTCAATTGAAGGTTCTAGTAGTTGCCTATAAAGGCTTGCAACTGGGTTACTTGTGGAAGTGGCTCTTCACTGTTGTATTTACTCTTCTTTTAGATCTCCCAGGAGAGGGATGCTATTCCCCCGGAGCAGACCTGGGCATTTTATGGCCCTCGGGCCACAACCAGCCCTTTCGCTGCCCCTGTCCAGTTGCATCAGTTGTAAATTAGAAAATAAATTTTAAGCAGGCATGCCGCAGTGGGCAGGAAAAGAAGCCAAGTGCACTCACCAGCTGACCACTTCTTTGCCTCTATGGCAGAAGAGCAGCAGCCAAGGTGAGGCAAGGCTCTGCACTCCCTCCTCCATCAACATGTGGGCGCCTCCAGCAGAATTAAGTTCAGCCTATTGATTTGCCCTCCATAACAGTCCAAATTTCTACATGGACCCTCAGGAAAAATTAATTGCCAGCCCCTGCCCAAGAGATTAGACTTACCCTGATTTTGCTGAATGTTCAAAACTTTGAAAACTGATTTTATTATTGAGCCTTAGATGCCAGCTGTGTGGTTGAGCCTGTATCATGGTTGTATTGTTAGTTATTTTTTAATCTTGCCTGCTGTATATGTTGGAATTGGAAATATATTTTTGTGTTCACTGGGAGATTTATTCTACTGAAAACAGAATATTTAGATTATAGGAACTATTAAATTACATTAGTATATCTAGTACATTAGTATATCTAGAATTTACATTAGAATTGTGCTGTTTTGCATCTTGGTCAGACTTGTAGGAATTGTGTTTAAAAATGGTTTTAACACATAACAGAGTTGGAAGAGACTTTGGAGTTTTGTAGTCCAACTCAATTTCTCTTGCACAAGCAGAACAACCTCTACCATTGCAGACAAGTGGCTGTCCAGTCTTTTCTTAAAAGCCTCCAGTGATGGAGCAGCCACAGCTTCTGAAGGCAAGCTGTTCCACTAGTATCTATGTCATCACCATTGAGGTGTTTATAAAACATACAATTTTCATTCATATTGAAGTTTGTATTAATAAAGTTAAATTTAGCAGTATTTGGGGGTATTCTAATTAACCAATATTTGTTAGTAAAATGATGCATTTATATAACACATAGTTAACGATAGGAGTTTAAAAACCTGATTTGGATCTAGATAATTATGAGCCAAAGAAACATTAGTGGTGTTCGATTAATTCTTCATGGAAAAAAATCTCCAGTCCATTAAAGCAAATATATGGGAAGGTATTTCTAAAGTGAGGACACTGAATATGAGGCTAAGCTATTTAATGAATTTGTGGGTATAAGGAGATCTAAAGTATATAAATCAAATATCTTACCTCAATTTTGGTTCGCATTTCTCACGTAATGCTCTTCTGCTAGGTTGGAAACAGCCCTTCTGTGTGTGGAAGAGGCTTTCCTCTAGTGGAAGGGCTCCTTTGGATCCAAGCCACTGGCTCCAGTGGCCATTTGGAGCATATCTAACAATACACAGGCAGTAGAGTGAAAAACCAGTGTCATTAAATGAACAATGCAGATACAGTTATGAAGCTGAATTTCCTAGAAAGGAACTTGGTAGGTAAAATTATTTGCAATTTTTAAAACTCTCTTTTGTGACTGAGAAAACTTTCTAGTAAGGAAATAGAAATGTAAAGATAAAAGCAGCAATATATTCACTTGGTTTGAAATATATTTTTCACCTAAATGGTTTTGCTTTTAACCTTAAATATGTTTAATTGTGAGATTTACAGGTAGTTGTATAATTGATTGCTATTATATTCATTAAAATATTGTGTAGTATTCATTTAAAATTGACATATTTTTCAAGTCATCTATTCTTATTTCATATGGCCTAATGTTAGTAATGTTTTTCCTCTTTGAAAACATAACTGATTTTTTAAATCTGTCCTGTTCAGGAGGAAAAAAAGCAAGAGCAGAAGTCGTAGTCATGATAGGAAGAGAAGCCGAAGCAAGGACCGCAAACGAAGCCGTGAACGTGAAAGAAAGAAAAGCAAGAGTCGAGAAAGAAAGCGCAGTAGAAGTAAAGAACGGAGACGCAGCCGTTCAAGAAGCAGAGAACGTCGATTCAGAGGCCGTTACAGAAGCCCCTAGTATGTTGTGTGAAATTATTGTTTTAGGTTTCTTTATGAGTAAATAAATAGTAAAACTTTTAGCTTGAGAATTTTAGAAGCTTCAATTGTAATATAATTACATCAGCAAGACAGTTTTATTTCACAACCATTCAGTGTAATGGTTATGATACTAATAAGAATACATCTCTTAATGGTAAATGTCAAACAGAATGATAAAGGTTGTATATAACACTGTTTTCTTCTTTAATCCTAGTTCTGGTCCCAAGTTCAATAGTGCCATGAGAGGAAAAATTGGCTTGCCACACAGCATGAAAATAAGGTTTTGTCTTACTTTCTTTAGTGATGGGTTTAATGGTTTATATTGATATTTGTTCCCTTCATAATTCTGTGCATGTTTTTTTTATAGCAGACGTCGATCTAGGAGCAAAAGTCCTTTCAGAAAAGACAAGAGCCCTGTAAGGTAGGGATTTGAATCTTGCTTAATGTTGAAATTTCCGTAACATATTGACTGTTCTACACATTTATATTCTACACTGATTTGTCATAAAAAAAAAATCTGTTCTGTGTGATTGGCTGCTCTTACAATGTTTGTGGATTTATGTTTATAAAGACAGTGTGCTAGAAAACATACTGTGTGAGTGTAGAGATAATTGGCAGTGGAATTCTTTTGGACTGGCGTTGCTAACATGCATATATGTATATATTTCAGAAAAGCAAATTAGAAAACACTTTTTCTGAGGATGGGAGATCAATTAAAGTACATTGAAGTTAAAAATATTTTTTATAATGCTGTAAATAGGTGAGGTGCCTATACTTAAAGCATATATCCATTGCAACTACAGGCATCCCTTAGTCACAGGTGTTTGGGTTAAAGATAGCCAAAATTTCTTGTTATATCCAGTTCCTTGTTCCATACTCTTATTTGTCTTTTCATATGCATATTTTGCATGTTAAATATTTATTTATTAAATGTATAGGTTACTCGTCAACTGAGCAGTGTATAAGTTTAAAGCATATCCAATACAATGAAAGCAAAATGAGCTAATTAACCAGCATACATTTCCAACAGAAAGCACATAGTTCCCTAAATTAATATCTGGGGAAAGCTAGGGGTTCAGAGTCTTAAGATGGCAGGATCAGGGCAAGTCAAACCTCCAGGGAAATGCTATTCCAGAGGCAG
Organism: Ptyas mucosa; assembly: GCA_012654045.1. NCBI lineage: Eukaryota > Metazoa > Chordata > Lepidosauria > Squamata > Colubridae > Ptyas > Ptyas mucosa. The sequence continues at coordinate 1,504,824 of WNWU01000162.1, read as the reverse complement.
ATTCTGCAACAGAGAAGGCATGAGAGCTTAGCATTGGCTATGAGGACCCAGTTTGTAGGGGCAATAAGCTGACTTTGTATAAATATACAAAAGTATGAAGGCTATTGCTTAGCGCATTGTAAGCCGCCCTGAGTCTCCGGAGAAGGGCGGCATATAAATCAAATTTTTAAAAAAAATCACCATGTTCCAGTGCAAGAGTTAAAAGCATTCAAGTGAAGCTAAAATAGGCAGATGTCCAGGAAAACTCTGTCCTTTTCACTTCATTTGCAATATAGTCCATGTGAAAATACAAGGGAGATAGTTATGCTCAGGAAATACATTGCTCAGGGAAAAAACAGTGGAGGCTGAAATGATGTTCCTGATTCTGAAAGTTTAATGAATCTTTATCTGTGTTTGAATACAAGTGATCTTAACAATGTAAGAATCAAATCTGGTCAAATCTAGCTTGTTCAAATGTGTTTATATTAATACAATAATAATAATAATTACTGTTTTTCAGAGAGCCTATTGATAATCTTACTCCAGAGGAACGGGATGCTCGAACAGTATTCTGCATGCAGCTTGCGGCAAGAATTAGGCCAAGAGACCTGGAAGAATTTTTCTCTACTGTAGGAAAGGTGTGATATGAAGATCTCTTGACAGTTCTTTTAATGCCTTCCGGGTTGTTCTGAGATATTTATTTTATTTATTATTATATTTCTACATCATCCATCTCACCTAAGTGATTCTGGGCAATTTGCAATAGCATAATAAAACCATATTAATATATGAATGAAAGCATAGTTTAAAAACAGTTAAAATGGGTTAAAACGTGCAAGTGAAGATAAATTAGGTTAAAAATTCAAAGATTATTAGGAGATTAATTAAAGGCAGCAGAAGAGTCCTTGGACCACAGCCATCCCCAGGACTGCATCCTATATCTATGTGTAGGAGGAGGAATGGCAGAAACTGATGGCAGTCAAAAGAAGAATCACCCTAAAGTGTCTGTGTAGCCATAAACCAACTAACTCCATCTTTTCCTGAATGCTGTTGGCGTTTATCTAGCACCGAGATAGTGCTAACCATAGATTCCTGTGCGTGGACATCATTAGCAATAAATCAATTTAATTGGAAATTTATTTGTGGTTTTGATATTTTGTGCCTGACACCATGCTAATTGGAAAGCCAGGTCTTAACATTCTTCTAGAAAACTAAAAAGTAGAGGCTCACCTCGCCTTTTGGGTAGGATGTTCCATAGGGTGGACAGCTGAGAAGTCCTTTTCCTAGATCCCATTAGTTGAAACTCCTTGAGTGACAGGACATACAGCATGCCTTCCCTGCTTGACCTGATGCCACAGGTTGATGTAATTGGAAGGAGACGGTTTCTCAGGTATTCTGGTCCCATACCTTGAAGGACTTTAAAGGTGATAATACCTTGGATTGAACCCATAAGAAAATTAGCATTCAGTGCAGCTCATTTACATGTGCCATTCTAGGGGCGCCCAAAACTGCTCATGTTGCTGCATTTTGCACCAGTTGCAGCACCTGAAGGGTAGCCCCATATAGAGCACATTATACTCGTCCATCTGGGAAGTGAGTAGGGGCATGAGTGACTGAAAGACTAGCTTTTCAGTCCAGGAAAATGCATAGTCGGTGTACAACCTTGAAGTTGAGCAAAGGCCCTCCTAGACATGACAGCTAACATGCTCCTTGAGCAGAAGCCATGAGTCCAGGAAGACCCCCCCCTCAGATTACGTACTGGGTTTGTCTAGAGCAGTGTTATCCTCTGCAAACCCAAAGATGGCAAACCCCCAGGTACAGAGGAACCACCTACCCATAGCCACTCTGTTTACCAGGGTTCAGTTGAAGCCTGTTGCTCCCCACCCAGCTTCCCAAAGCCTCTCTACAAAACTCACCAGCTCCCAACACCAAAACCTACCCCAAAGGATACCATGGTTGATGGTATCAAAGGCAGCTAAGTGGTCAAGAAGAGCTTCAATGGATGTACTACCCTCATACTGCTCTTGCTAGAGCTTCTGTCCCATATCTGGGCCTGAATCCTTCCCAAAAGAGAGAAGGTGGAAAACTGGGCAAAAGTTGTCCAGAACAGTGGGATCCAGTGCCAGCCTCCTGAGAAAATTACAAAGTCTTCTATGTATCAAGATACTTAATTTATATATAAACTAGCTTGTATGATGTAACTGTTACAATATTATTACTTTTACTTTTACTTGGACATGGCTCTCCATTGCATGCATACAATATATATTGTGTACTCTTGGAAGCTTCCTGGTGTGCGTATACAATGCAAAATAGATAAGTTTTCTTATGTGGATGGAATTTATTGTTAAAATCTCAAAACTAAGTAATCCTGATATGAAAATTTCAGGTAGTGGTTTGATTTTATGTGTAGTGGTGTATACATATTAAATCCATTAAAGCTTTCAACCAAATAAAAAAATACTTCAATTTTTTTTCTAGGTCCGTGATGTACGCATGATATCAGATAGAAATTCAAGACGTTCAAAAGGAATTGCTTATGTAGAATTCGTTGATGTCAGCTCAGTTCCTTTGGCCATTGGATTAACTGGACAGCGAGTGTTGGGAGTGCCAATTATTGTACAAGCATCTCAGGTAAGTTTGACTTGAATTCTTTTCTTAGTGCTAATAGATAAGGCTTGATCTGATAAGACTAAATGATTCCTCATTAACCATATTGCTTAATGTGTTATTTCTATATAGTTAACATTATTAAAACTATCAGTATTTTATTCATAATTATTCGAAACCTTAATTGAAACCCCAGCTGCCTGTTATGACTGACAGGAATAGTTTGTGAGATCCTAGATTACACCATACTTGCAAATTGGTGGAGATGTCACTGATATTCTTAATCCTTTTCCATCTTGACTGATTATATCCAATAGACCTGGCTTAACATTCTGCATTTTGTGAGAAATAAGATTATGAAAGGACAGGTGGTTTCCAGTCTCTCTAGAAGAGACAAGGAGCTGTCTTATTTTGAAGACAACATTAATAGATCAGTAGCAATTTTTTAATCTGGAGGAAGTAAGGATTCAAAGGTTGCTGGAAAATTCTAGGAACTATGTATTATCCTGAAATTGGGTTTAGCTACCCTGTGTAACTTCTCAATATGAAAGACAAAGATAGTACTTTGCAGTTAGTTTTCATGATTTTCTTTAACTTTTGATGCCAAATAAATAATAAGACTGTTTATATGACAAAAAATTTAAGCAGAAAATAGAACAAAATCTTGAAAGTAAAATAAAAGTATCAGCTGTGTTCGTTTTCAGATAGCTCTCAAATATAAATGTTTTTGTTCTCTAGCTTACATAGCTTATATAACTGAGAAAGATTTGGATTTTGCACATACATAGAAATGTTTCCTGGTAGAATGCAACATAGTTTATACTACTTTATATAGTAATCTATAGTGTTTCCTGTGTATATTATTATTTTAGGCAGAGAAAAACAGAGCAGCAGCAATGGCTAATAACTTACAAAAGGGAAGTGCAGGCCCCATGAGACTCTATGTAGGCTCATTACATTTCAATATAACTGAAGATATGCTTCGTGGAATCTTTGAACCATTTGGCCGGGTAAGATTTTTTTCAATACAGTATCTCTCTGCTTAATATTCAACACAAATGAGTATCTTTGTGCTTAAAAATCCTCTTTTAGTAGGATTTTTAATGTAATACAAACTCATTATAGAGCCAAGACAGTTTAGGGCTCAATATTGAAATACAATAGGAGAGTAGGGACTGAATGTTCTATGCAAGAGGGAATGTGTTTTTAAATCATGGGCTTTTCTTGTCCAAGTACCTGTAGAGAACCTGTCTTCCCTTATTGTTTGAACTGAACATGGAAAGGAAGTTCCTTGATATAACCCAGTATGTAGGATTTTAAAAGTGATTCCAGGTACTGTACTTTTCAGAGTATAAGACACACTTCCCCACCCAAAAGTGGGAGAAATTGTGGTGCATCTTATACATCGAATATTGCTGAAGCCCTGCCCACCCGCCGGCCATTTTCGGCCACTGCGCATTGCGTTTTTGGCCTTCTCATGCTCCGTTTTAGACTCGTTCCAGGCTGCGGAAATTGCCACAGCACATAGCTGGCTCCATGCAGCACATTTTTGGCCTCTGCCCACCCCACGTGGAGGTGGCGATGGGCTCTGACTATCCCCACAGGCTGGAACAGCTGATTAGCACTATTCCAGGAGGCCAATCCAACCGCCTATTAGCTATTGTGCTAAATCAGGTTGCGATAATGGGCTGAGGCTAACCAGGCTGTTTGCTGTTTGCTGCAAGGACGCTAGCCAGATGAATACCGATGGATGCTGGGTAGGCAGAGACTTGTTTTCTTCCCCAAAAACTAATGTGAGTCTTATACTCCGGAATGTCTTATACTCGGAAAAATACGGTGCTTGAGGTTAGGCCCAGAAGCCCATTTGGTTACCAGTTGAGCAATTACAGTGCTAGTGTTCTCAGTCTCAGTCCTCAGTGCTAGTAGTCACCAAAATTAGTAATTGGACTGCTATGCTCTGTTTTAGCTGCAGTTTCTGAAACATCTTCAAAACAGTCCCAAACAGAACAAATATGATTTTATATGATTAACAGAATTTTAGCATCAGAATAACTCAAGAGATAAAAAGCTGAAATAATGATAGGTGTAAGCTTAATAAGTGAAAATAGAAAATTTAACATTTTCTTATTAAATCTGGAATTATACTGTACATGTACGTTTAAAAGCACACTGAACTTGGTGTTCATATATACAATTAATGTAATTAATATAATGGGGTTGGGGACCCCAGCTATAGCTGATTGGAATTCAAAAAATCTAAAATGGCTCCAAATAAACTGGAATGTATTAGGAAGAATAAAAGGCAATATTGGAGGAGGTAGCAGGTATTTTCCCTGGCTGTTCATCAGTATTTGAACCTTTTAAAAATTGTTTAACTTTTACCCTACATTAATATATATTAATGTAGTATTATATATTAATACTAATGGGTAATCTTGATCTTTTTCAGATTGAAAGCATTCAGCTAATGATGGACAGTGAAACTGGGAGGTCCAAAGGATATGGATTTATTACTGTAAGTTTATATAGTTGACATATATGGGTTAGGAGACAATAAATTAACTCTTGGTTACAACAATAGTCCATCTGTTATCAGTCATAACTAGGAAATAATTTCAATGCATATAAGAAGTATATTTTATATTGTATAATATGTATGTAGCCCATTGTGTTTTAAATGGAGACAGCATATGTTCTTGAACAGAAATCTATCTTGTCTCCCATCAATTTTTTAAAATTGATATTGTGATTAATCTAGGATATTCTACAAGATCTCCCATGTTTTCAATCTTTTTTTCTGCATGCTGCTATGAGCCCTTTGGAAGCACAACAGCAGGAAAATATTAGTTTAAGAAGTTCTCACTTAATGACTGCTCTGTTTAGCTACTGTTGAAAATTATGATGGATGGCACTGAAAAAGAAAAGTTATGAACATTCCTTGCACTTAACTATTGTAGCATCCCCATGATCGTGATCACAATTTGCACACTTTATATATATCCAACACACAGAGTTAATGGAGAAGCCAGCAATGAAATCAAAAGTCACAGACATGTAATGTCTATCTTAACAACCTCATTGCTTAGTCCCAACTGTAGTCAAGCAGAGACTAGATATAATAAATTCGTGAACAGCCAAATGTTTTTGTCTCTTTTCACCCTTTCTATACCCTTGTCTGTTCTTTAAGCCACCTGTATTAGTTTTGTATCTAAATTAAATGTAGGCAACGTTTTTTAACAGTTGCTTCAAATGATAATTATATATTTCAGTTTTCAGACTCAGAATGTGCTAAAAAGGCCTTAGAACAATTAAATGGATTTGAACTGGCAGGTAGGCCAATGAAAGTAGGACATGTGACTGAACGTACAGATGCATCCAGTGCCAGTTCATTTTTGGACAATGATGAATTGGAAAGGACTGGAATTGATTTGGGAACAACTGGTCGTCTTCAGTTGATGGCAAGGCTTGCGGAGGGTAAGTGAATTAATAAATGTATTATGTGCTTCTTTCTAACCCTAACGCTTCATTAGTTTACGTGTCATCCTTGCTTCTTTCTTTCAGTATCTGACATTGTGTCATATTTTTCAGTATTTCAATAAAATGAAGAGGTGGTTATGATTTTCATGTTGGATTTAAACACAATCACATTCTCAAAACTTTATAAAAGGCATGTCCTAGTTAAAAGTAGATCCCAAAAAGGATTCAGTGGGGTTTTTTTTTATTCCAGGTACTGGTTTGCAGATTCCTCCAGCTGCTCAGCAAGCACTGCAAATGAGTGGATCATTAGCATTTAGTGCTGTAGCAGGTAAAATTAATTTTTATATTGTTACGTAGATGTTAATTCTAGAAAAATCTAACTTGAAATAACAGTTTTGCAGGCTTTTTCTTGGAAGCAGGCATTCCTTTTCTAAAACGTTTTCCTTTTGCCAAGATATCCATCATGAATTTATATAATGAAAAAGTTACTTCAGGCTAGGACAACAACTGGGATTGGAATTGCTGTCACTAAGTGATGCAGTTGTAAAGCGGGATGTCCTGTGATTGTACCGCTTAGCAACAGCAGTTACAGTTGCTGTCATTAAGCTAGGACTGCACAGTTGTTAATTAAAGATTTCATGTGACCATGACTTCCTGCCCTTTTTCCCCTGCCTACTTTCCCATTGACTTTGCTTGTGGGAGGCTAGCAGGAGAAGTCAGAAATTGTGATTGTGTGACTGGCTCACTGTTAAATGTGAGCCAGGCATTATGCCTGGATCACAATCACATGACCATAGGGATACTGCGATGGCCAGAACTCCAAGGACTGGTTGTGACTACTACTTGTTCAGCACCATTTAAGATTGAATTGTCACTGAATGGCCAAAACCAGAAGACTACCTGTGCGTAGCGTTTTCTATTGAGTGTGAAGTCTCTTCTCAAGATATAATAGTATTAAAATTTTTCCAATTTTCTTTTTCAGATTTACAGACAAGACTTTCTCAGCAAAGTGAAGGTGAGATTTAATTTGAATATTGTACACCATTTAAGAACTGGTCACCCACAATTCCATTACCTTGCTTGCCATTTATTAGAAGTAATCTCAGAATTTCAAACATTCTCTTGCTTGTATTGGATAAGGAAAGAAGAAAGCATTTATCCTACCATTTTGCCAGTTAAAGGTTACAGATACAAGAGTGTTATTTATTTATAATTATTTGTGTCTTGCCTTCATAATTTTTACAAATAACTCAAAATGGATAATATATCCATCACGTCTTCCTCCTCCTATTGTCCCAGTCACTTTGGTATATTCAGGAAAACCAAACATTTGTAAGACAGCCCATGGATCACCATAATAACATTCCAGTATATAAGCAATGTACCAGAATATGCCAAGTACTTTACTTGTTTACTTTATTGATTATCAATTAGTCAGTTGATAGCACCAATGTTCAAAAATAAAATAGATGCAAATACATAAAGATAAAAATACAGTTAAATAAGTTAATATTTATTAATATTGGAGTTTCATATCATCCTAGTTTGATCCATTAGAAGACTTCTCAGTTGGACAATCTTAACTATAAATTTGATGATTCTGCTGGTAACAGACAAGCTTGATCCTTGGAGGAAATAACCCACTAGTTTCTTTGGAGAAAATAAAAAAGTTTTATGCAAGAAATTCAGTATGTGTTTCTAAGAGTCTGCTTAAACATTTCCTTGGCTGACCTGAGGTTAAGTACTGAATTGATAAGCCATATTGTGAAATAATTTTGATATATGTGACATATTAGTCTGTTTCTCTAAAGTATTACTTTGGATAATCTTCCAGATTAGAAAAAATCCTCCAACAACAATTTCAATCTTTAATTATAGAACAACTTTATATAGGATAGGCAGGCCTGTTTCAGTTCTAACTGCAGAATCTGGGGTGTACTTGTCCCTTCTCCAGATTTGATATTGAGTAAGGGGCTTTTAGTAGATTCTGTAATTCTGCAATTTATATTAATACTGGTACTTTTTGCTGTATAAACGTTTAATATAGTACTCAGTGAGCCTGCAGAGTTATAATTCATTAATTTAAGTAACATTTTTGAATTGGCCATGAGCCTCACTGGATTTTTGAAAAAGCTTATCTATGTTAGTAAAAGCCATCTCTAATTATGGGAAGAAATAAATTTGTTTTATGGACTACCCATCGGTCACCCATTCCCTCAAAATGAACCATATACATCTTAACTGGGAAAATGCAAGTAACCACACAAAAAGAGCAGAAGTGCTAATAATTCCTGGAAACCTGGCATTTAAAGGAGCTATCAACAGATCAATTCAACTAGATAAAATCCACCATCAAGTATCTGATCCAAACTTTACATAACAGACTAACTCTCCGAGGCTAGTCAGAATAGAGCTAACATAATTTCCAGCTTTGCTGAAATACAAAGCAGAATGTGGAAAAATTATGTTTTCCCTTTTGGTAACAAACACCCTAAATCTAAAGTTAGTCATCTGTGCTTGCAGAGAGAGCATTTGAAAACATTGTGATTTACGCAGTCACATAATGAACTCATGTCCACTGTTGCATTTACCCTTTATGGCTGTGAAATTTTGTTCTTTCAGATCCTACTTGTAATTTGAATTTATTGGCTAGTTCTAGTTGCCAAGTTGATACACAGAGATGGGGCTAAATGTTGATCTTATAATTGTCTAATCATTCTTTTAGCAATATGTTGGAAGGGCTCCTTTTGGAGGCAATGTCTTCACTGATTAGGGTTAGTTTTGTGGATTCAGAATTAAAATCTTTGCTTATGAGGAATTGCATTTCATAACAGAATTATATTGTATATTATAATATATATATTTAAAGCTGATACGTAAACCAAAATAAAAATGACAAAAAAGTCATGCTATGTTTTCTTTTTCAGTCTTAGCTGCAGCTGCTTCTGTACAACCACTTGCAACACAATGCTTTCAGCTGTCCAATATGTTTAACCCTCAAACGTAAGTTAACCTGATGTAGTTTTCTAAAATTTTCTCTATTTGGTATAAAGACATAAGTTTATTGTCTTCTTAACTTACTCTGCAGTGAAGAAGAAGCTGGCTGGGATACAGAAATTAAAGATGATGTGATTGAAGAATGTAACAAGCATGGAGGTGTTGTCCACATTTATGTAGACAAAAATTCAACTCAGGTATGTTTTTGAAAAAAATAACTAATGATAGCATTATGGTTGGGCCCTTTAAAGTTTTATAAATGTGTTTATGCTATTAATGTATGCAATATATGGATTCTTTTTCACTGCTTTTTAACTGAAGTATTCTAACATGAAGTGATGCAAACATTGATTTGTTTGTGCTTTATGCCACTTTGCTATGTAAACAATTCCCATTTCTAGTAATTTGTAATGGATAATTACATTTGTAATTAAGATACAAATATAATAAAATAGTATACAACATAATATCATTATGACTGTCACCTCCTGTTAGGACTGGGAACAGTGAAATCACACATCCATTTCATCTACAAAACCATTTCAATGCAGAGATAACACAGTTCTAAGTGCTGTATAGTTTTATCGTCAAAGGCAACCCATGTATGCTGTGTTGCAAAAATTAAGATATGAAGAAGTCATGACTGTCAACAAATCTCTAAATTTTAAGAAAAGCTGCCATAAATCCAAAGCTTTGACCATGGCTTCCACCTAATCTTCCAGCAGGAGCTGTGAGTCCAGGAGAACACTGCATGACAAGTCCGCTTGTTATAATGGAGCATGACTCTATCTAGAAGTCAAAGCTTTTGAATCAACAGCCACTCTTAACTTTGAGATTAAGTCTAAGTCTGTTTCTTCCCATCCAGTATCTTAACTACTTTCAAGCACCAGAATAGAATTTTATTCACAGCTAATGCCTAACCTGGAGCAGAGATGTACGTATGTCTAGGGATCAATAATGTACTGACAACATCTCATCCTGTACTGGATGGATATCCCAAAGATTCTTTTTCAAAAGGCAACTGGGCTTTGTTTTTCCTTGAAGATGTTTAACTTCTCATCCAAGAACCTTCAGTTCTAAAGAATCTTGGATTAGAAGCAGAATGTCTTCAAGGCAAAACAAAGAAAGTCCAGTTGCCTTTTGAAAAAGCACCTTTGGCTGGATGACTGAGAATCTCCATAGACAGGTACTGGTGGATAATTTTTCCCAATAAGCTTCATATAAATATTGAATAGTAAAGATAATGTACTGTCAATAATATATATTGAAAATCCACACTTCATGATTCTTCATGTTGGAGTGCCCTGGGGATATGATCTTTCCCTTACTGACTGGAACTACCTACTTGAGAGAAGAACCACTGCAACATATACCTTAAAATCTAAGTGCTATATATATAAATATATAAAATCATGATAGATAGATAGATAGATAGATAGATAGATAGAACCACCAGCTGTTAAAAAGTTCAGCATAACCAGGAGATCATACTTCCTCTATACATGGTCTACCAGCATCAAACTTTCACTGTTCAGTCTCTCTCTCTTCCAAGACCCAAATTATATTCTTCCATCCTCTAATTTCAAAGAAATTGACATGGGACAACCATTTTTACCACTCCAGAGTAATGGTTGTGTACCTTTGTGATATACATCTACTGGGGCTGTCTTCCTGGTTATTACTCTATCCTTGAGTGGCAATTTACGTAGTGGCAGCCAGCTATACCTATCCATATTATTTAATCTGTGACAATTACAGGTCAATCTCCTGCTCATCTCGTCATTCCTCTTCTGAATTACTATTTCCTCTTCTCACAGTCCATAGCAATTTTAAGCTTACCAAACTGTATTTAGTTGGATGTTCTATTGGGCTTTTGGCTTCTCTCTCTTCCCAATTCTATCTCATAGATGTAGAATTATATGAATATTACAATGTTGAAAATTCAATATAAAGTTTATGGAATGGGGAAAAATCACCATTCTTAATTCAAATATGATATTTCAACCAACAACAAAATAGAGTGTGCAAAACTCTGGATCAGCCTACCTATAAACATTGGTTTCTAATTTGAGAAGAGGGGTCTCCGCAGTCTTGCATTTCTTTTGGTTGCATAAGTCGTGGAGTGTTTTCTTCCAACTTCTAACAGGCATGTCAGTAACAGTCCAGTATACAGTGGTTATTTATACTTTAATTTTCCTGTTACTTCAGGAGATTATACTCAAAAGCTCTGTATTGCACTGTTCTTTTCAAGTATTGAAAAACTTCAGCATTTAGCATTTATTCAAAATGCTGGGCCAGATGTTTATCTGAGATTAGGTGTTAAAATCATTAGATGGGATTGAATGGTCACTGTATATTGGGTTAATGAGCAAATTAATGAGATATTGTCAAGTGTGAGAAAATCAGGAAGTCCAGGCAATTTAAATGAATATAAATGTTTATTGCAAGCTGATGCTCTCTACAAGAATCTGAACTACTAACAATCAAAGCAAATAGATGGTAGATAAGAATCAATAGAATTCAAGGTGTCCTGGATTTAGATCTCTTCTAGGACTCGAGAGTGGTGACATATTTGACCCTTCCCTCAGGCTCAGCCTGGTTATCTCCTACAGATACCTCTTAAGATACATTTCTTTGCTTTCACCTTAGTTAAAAAATTGTGCTAGGTGTTTTAACTGTTAATGATTTAATACAAATTATTTTTAAAATTAAGCAATTAGCAAAGACAAAAGTATTTTTACCAATTGATTTTTTCTTAAAATTTCTATGCCAAGGCCTGTTGATTTGCAAGTAAAAAGATCAATTAAATGTTTGTCTAAGCATTAAAATAGAGAAGAGCAAATAGTCAAAAAGAAAATACATTGCTAGGTAGAATGAATCTATATTGTACTAAAACTTTCATGCTTGTAACCTTTAACTGGGCAAAACCATGCATTGTAGGGCAAAACCTTTTGAACCAAGGTACCTCACATGGGCTAATTTGCAGAATGAATATGAAATCCAGAATCCATGATTCCCATGAAATTTAAATTTTTATAATATATCTTACATTTTTAAAAAACATTTTATGAAGCACAAAATACCATAAAACGTTTCCTGTGGTCAACTGCTGAAGCTTGACTGCTATACAATTCAACATAGGCTACTTTCAAATGTAAGCCTGTTGCCTGCCAGATACTGAGAGGACATCAACAGTATCACTAAGCTCACCAGGATGAAGATACATAACTGGATAACATGAGCATACTGATGTTCGCTCACCTCATGGCAACAGACGATCTCACCAGGCTGAGATGGTAGACTAGATTCAAGCTCTGGTGAACTCTTCATCAGGACAAGGGGTGATAGTATCTGCTGTGACATGATGTGATAGTGGTGGTGGTGCACCTCTTTCCTCTTTGAATATTTCTCCGAGTTTTAAAGGACTTTTATTGATGAGGGCAGTACATCAAAATCTCTGTTGTTACTGGAGGCATTGAGGAATCTGGTAAGGAAACGGTTTATGGGCTGTCTTGTAAATACTGTTTGTTTATTTTTTACTTCAGGGCAATGTGTATGTCAAATGCCCTTCAATAGCTGCAGCAATTGCAGCTGTCAATGCATTACATGGAAGATGGTTTGCAGGTAAGTGAATATTTACTATATTGTCATAATATGGTTATAATATGACTAATAGATATAGATTAGGAATGGAAAATTGGAAAATTTGGTCTTTCAGATGCATCTTTTATCCTCTGTTAGTATCTGCCCTATTATCACCAACTCCTTTGGGCCAGGAGCGGGAGTCTAGGAAAAGGTGTTCTTAAAATGATGTAAAAGTACATTCCCCAAATTTGATTTTCAGTATTTTCAACTCGTAACCATATGGCGAGTGACACATGCTGTCAAGAGCCAATGGAAATTGCATTTCAAAATGAAGGAAAACAAAAAATCATTTGATGTGATTTCTGCTAGGGGGTAGTTTAAGAGATAAGTTGAAAATTCCAAATTTAGGAGAGTTAACAAAAGTAATAAGGAATTGATTTGAAGACTATCTCTGATTTTTGTATAATTTGTCTTGTTTGTGACAAATTGCCCCAAGGAAATTTAGTCAATAAGGCAGATAAGAAAATATTTCTTATTTTACATATTCCTGAGACTTGGACAAACACATGAAACCTGGTTGCTAATTCCAGAGTTCTACACAAGGGCACAGCAATATTACCTACTGAGCAGTGTGACCTACATTATCTTTGCCATACTTAGTACAAATTGGTTTATCTTTATGGATGGGAACCAAATGTCCAGTTATTTCAAGAATTTAAAATTCTTTTTTTATTATCCTATGTGACATTTTTATCTCCTGAGGACTTGTTTTTTAAATAAATGTTTCGCATGGGTCTTGTGACTGTGATAAACATATTGAATATGTTTTGGTTTTAGTTGAGTCATACTGAATGATGGATATTCATTGTAGGATAGTAATCTGAGTTATCTAAAATAAAGCTGGAAGCCGTTTCCTATATTTTATAGGCATTGCACTTTGTCCTATTAGATATTAATACTTTATTTTCTTCCTTTAAAGGTAAAATGATCACAGCAGCATATGTTCCTCTTCCGACATACCATAATCTTTTCCCAGATTCTATGACTGCAACCCAGCTCTTGGTTCCAACTCGGCGATGAAGGAGGATTGAGTCAGTTTTGTACATAGCTATTTTTGAAGGAAGACTTGAGTTACCTTTATTTAGATGAAAACAAAAGGAAAAAGATGTAAAGTCCTTTTGTGTACATTTCCTGTTACCTTTAAAGAAATATATATAAGCAGGAATGCTGTGATTATTCTCATGATTAGCATTCCCACTGTAAACAAAGCTGACTACTTGTTCTGCCTTGTAATTCTTGTACATTTAGACTTTTGGCTAAAGTATGGTGTAGGAACAGACATAGGTTATAGAAAAGATTTTTTTTCTGTAAAAAAGATGGAGAGGACATTTTTAATGTTTTGCAAGCCTTCCTTTTAATGCAGAAGTTGCATTTTACATTTATTAAAATGTAGATGCTCTGCTAAAGGTTAAAATCAGATTTAACTGGACATATTTAGTGTGTTTTGTATGGATTGAAAATTGAAGAGGCTACTGAACAATTTTCAGTCATCTGATCTGCTCATGTAATATTGAACAGCTGGTAAAATTGAGAGGATTAGAAGATTTTATTTCTAGATGGTAACTTTTGATTGTCTCTGTAAAAGTTTCTTGTAAATAAGGTGTAAGGTGTGTTTAGAATTCCAAACAAAGCTATCTCTGCATTTCCAGATTAAAGTTCCAATGATTGCAGGGAATGTACTTAATTAAAAGTTGAAGTAGGAAATGCAGGAATATATTTTGTCTGGTTGCATATAATCTCTGCTCTTTTTTAAGCTCTGTGAGCTCTGAAATATATTTTTGGGTTACTTCAGTGTGTTTGACAAAACAGCTTAATATTTCTATCAACAAACAACTTTCATATGGCAACAATCTTTGTAAGAACCACTCAAATAAAATTCTCTCAAAGGCCTCCAGAAGAATTGGGTTTTTTTTTTTAAACAAAACTGAAGATTAACTTTAATCAACATATTAAATCTCTAGGTGAGCAGAAGCCTGATTTCTAATTTGTGTTTACAAAATGAATCAGCAGTATAGTTAAATTTTAGAGCAATTCTTATGCTTAACAGAAAAATCTCCTACAGTTCATATATTTCCTTATTAGAATTTTCAAGTATCTATCTCCTTTAGTGGTTTTCTTCACTTTCCTCTGCTGCACAGAACCATTCAAAGAATGTCTTGCATTTTAAGAACAATTACAGCTTTCAAGATATGGAGGGAGCGGGGGAACCTGCATATTTTTATGGCCAGTTGAGAAGGACTTCCTTTATTCCCTTCTATAGTTGTTGGTCAGGTAAACTTATTTTTCTGGTTCATTTCCAAATGAACCAGAATTAATTTGATTTAAATGCATTGTTTTGAGTCTTCAAGGAGGGTTCCAATGAATTGAAAAGTCAAAACTTGAAAAATCCTCATTCATAAATTCTATTAAAAACAAAATATTGCTTAAAATAAGATATGCTCATGACAAAAATAATAAATTTCTGAGCTCTATTACTATATTTCGTTCATTGCATAAGGAAGATTGCATGTTTTAAACCAATTACCCACTTTTGATTTAAAATAATTACTGGGTGTCAGTATAAGAATAATGAACACTCTGAAAAACACTTGAAACATACTTGAGATTGGCAGATTGAAATTCCTGACATACTATGTAGAATATATCAGTTATCTTTGGGGAACAGCATGGAATAAAGTGCATTATTTGTTCCAAGTTTATTTTGGGACTGAACATTTTCAGATCTCATTTCTATCCAAGAAAGTGCATATCTTAACACATTTTGGTGGGCAGTGTTGTGTTGCTCAATTCTCGGTACAAGTTGGTCATGAGCAATTGAAACTTTATATTATGTAAATAGATAGTACAGGACATGATAAAATCATTTGTTTAAACAGGTTTACCCTAAAAATTACTACTGCTGCGCTGAATTACAAAATACTAAGTTTGTTGGAAGGGCTACCCATCTTGAAAATATATAAGAATTGCATGGAGTTATATATCCATTATTCCAACCAGACCAGTCTGTTTCCATCATATACCATTGACATTCTTGCCTTGAAAACCATTGCTATGAGATACACTATGTAACCCAAAGCTTTCTAAGGGACAGAAGAATCAATAGCTGGCTATTTTCAGGCACATACTAATTTAGCCTGAGCTCATAGATAGCAGTGCTGTTATCAACTAATTTTCCTTACCAGCCACCCAGTTATCTCATTGCAGATACCGTAACACCTTTGTTTTTTATGGCATAGTAATAGTTGTAACGTTTATTTATTTTTTATTTATTTATATTAAATTTATAGACCACCCTTCTCCCTGAGGACTCAGGGCGGTGTACAGCCGGAATTAAAAAACACATAATATAAACAATAAGAACAATTAAAAATAGAATAATAAATTTCGGCTCAAATTAAAAATACCAATCCCCATAAAATTTAAAATACTGTTTAAGCCAGCCTGGCTTGTTTGAAGAGGTAAGTTTTCAGGGCACGACGGAAGGCACTGAGGTCTGGGATTTTCCTTATCTCGGGGGGTAACTGATTCCAGAGGGTAGGTGCCCCCACAGAGAAGGCTCTCCCCCTGGGGGTCACCAGCCTACATTGTTTGGCTGACGGCACCCCGAGGAGGCCCTCTCTGTGGGAGCGCACGGGTCGATGGGAGGTCGTCTGTGGCAGTAGACGGTCCCGTAGATAACTAGGTCCTATGCCATGGAGCGCTTTAAAGGTGATAACCAACACCTTGAAACGCACCCAGAAGACCATTGGGAGCCAGTGCAGCTCGCGCAGGAGTGGTGTTACATGGGAGCGCCACGTTGCTCCCATCACTACCCGCGCGGCCGCATTCTGGACCAGTTGGAGCCTCCGGGTGCCCCTCAAGGGGAGCCCCATGTAGAGAGCATTACAGTAATCAAGGCGAGAGGTGACAAGGGCGTGAGTGACTGTGCACAGGGAATCCCGATCAAGAAAGGGCCGCAACTGGCGAATCAGGCGAACCTGACAGAAAGTCCCCCTGGTGACAGCCGTCAGATGGTCCTCTAAGGACAGCTGCCTATCCAGGAGGACTCCCAGATTGCGAGCTCTTTCTGTGGGGGCCAAAGACTCCCCCCCAATAGTCAGCGATGGAGTCAACTGACTATATCGGGATGCCGGGAGCCACAGCCACTCAGCCTTGGAGGGGTTGAGCCTGAGCCTGTTCCTCCCCATTCAGATCCGCACAGCCTCCAGGCACTGGGACATCACTTCAAGGGCATCGTTGGGGTGGAGATGTACAGCTGAGTGTCATCAGCGTACTGATGGTATCTCACCCCAAAACCACGGATGATCTCGCCCAGCGGCTTCACATAAATGTTGAACAGAAGGGGCGAGAGGACCGATCCCTGCGGCACTCCACAGATGAGAGGCCTCGAGGTTGACCTCTGCCCCCGTCAATACATACTGCGACCGGTCGGAGAGAAAGGAGGAAAAACGTAACACGGTGCCTCCCACCCCCAGCTCTTCCAACTGGTGCAGCATGATACCATGGTCGATGGTATCAAAAGCCGCTGAGAGATCTAACAGGACCAGAACAGAGGAGCAACCTCTGTCCCGAGCCCTCCAGAGATCATCAACCAACACGACCAATGCCGTTTCCGTGCTGTACCCAGACCTGAAACCTGACTGGAACGAATCTAGATAGGATGCTTCCTCCAAGAATTGTGGGAACTGTCGTGCGACCACACTCAACAACCTTCACCATAAAGCGAAGGTTGGAGACAGGACGAAAGTTGGCTAATAATGCCGGGTCCAGGGACGGCTTCTTGAGGAGAGGCCTCACCACCGCCTCTTTCAAGGCAGCGGGGAAGTGACCCTCACTCAATGAAGCAATAATGCCCTGGAGCCAGCCACGTGTAACCTCCCGGGAAGCCAGTACCAACCAGGAGGGTCATGGAGAGATAGAAAATTTTATTCCAATTTTCATAAACCTTAAACATATTTCTTTTACCTAATATGATTCTCGTATGTTTTTCCAATTAAGATTATTGTTTATTTTCTGGCTCATACCTATGGTTTTATAAATGCCTCTGCTATTTGTATTGCTCAGTAATAAATGTATTGAAGGTCACATGTTTGCCAGAAATAAAGAACAATCTTCAGATAGTGGGCCTGAATATACTGCCTAAAAAGTTGATAGAATGAGGGCTAGTTTCCATGCCTTGAGCTTTGTAAATAGAATACTGTGAATGTTGAATTGGCTGTAATCAATTTAATATTCCTATTTTAAACTCTTTAAAAGGAAAGTATTTTTCTAAAAATACATCATCTTGCCTTCATTTGAAAATTCAGTTACAAATGTTGCTTCCTTGCACATTTCTGTCTTACGACAATTATTTAATAAATAATTAGTATGTTACTTATGACAGATCCATCATTCTGGTGACTTCAAAACTAGAGTGAGGACAGACAACAACTGGAACAAAGTTCATGTTCAAGAGACACTGATTGGGAAAACTAAATAGCAGTGGGGCTTACTTTTTCTGAGCAAATGTGCTGAGGACAACCTGTGCATCACTATCACAATGTTCAGACTTGCAAACTATGATAGTCAAATATATGCCAGTATTAGAACCTGGATGTACAAAACTACTTGCGTACATCCAGGTCCTAACACTGGCGCATACTTGACTAAGTCATAGTATGTCAGTGTGATCTTAAAAGACACCATCAACCATGCTATTAGGCAAAATGCTGAGTGCTAGATAGATGATAGGCTAATTTAGTCACTCAACCTAAACAGGCCCTTTGCATCATGAGTAACCAAGGTCTCTCAGAAACTCATTCAACATCAGCAGACCCACATCAAGTTCAACATTTCCAAGATGTACTCTCCAGCAATTTACCACCTGTAGGAACTTACTCGTATGTAACTATGCATGCCACCAAAAAGTTCTTCAGTGCTACGAAGTCTATGGTTCTATATCGGGATGGTCTCCCCTTACTGACATCCGATTGGTCAAGCTGGATGAAATACTAGGAAGGACTGAAAAATCACTGGACCGAGCCCTTTTAAATTTACTAAATGGGATGTCCATAACTGATCATTTTATCTTAGATGCCCTAGACCTCTCTGTACTGACAAGATTCTGTACTGATGAGATTTGACCGCCTATCAGCCTGAACAAGACTGAAATAGTTTTATCACCTGTGCCAAATAAACTTGTTGAGTCTAGAATCACTTGATGACATCTAGTTGACATATGCACAGCTTCAAATATTTGGAAAACATCATCTCCAACCAATAGGTCTTTTTGGACTAAAAAATTTTATTGTAGGATTAGCAGGGCCAGCCAGGCACCAGAGCAGCTCTCCACAAAGCTGAAATTCTAGAGCTGTGGCTATCCTTTCCTCCTATATAGATAAAAGTCCTGGATTCTGTACTGAAGACCCTCAAATTTCACATACATGCTCTCTTCCATTCTTGACATTTGTTGGACTTCTTTCTCACCAGTTACTTTATAGTGTGCTGGAGTCAGAAGAGGTGTTCAGGTTGATCACGCAAGCGCTATAAAGATACTGTGAAAGAAATCCTACAGCACTGACATACAGCCAAGGGAATTAGAAGCTGCAGCTGTTGACAGAATCCTGTCAACAAGCAAGTTTCAAAGCAACAGCAAGTCCTGTGCTTTGAAATCTCCACTGGCTTTGAAAATAGGTGCCACCAAAAACTGATTTAAAATCATGCATGGTCTCAAAGAATAACATCCAGAGTTACTATAACAATGGACCCCCATTTGCTTATACTCCTGTTTCCAGACTGAGATAGTTAGATTGATTGATCAATCGATAGATAGAAATCTATCAATCTATCTATCTTTAGACACACACAATCCACAATGTTCTCCAACCTCTAGATAAGAATATCTTAGCAGGAATAATTCCTGAAAAAGTGTAATTTGAGTCTTACATTTGCTGCTTGAAAGTTTTTCATTAGTATTATTGTATTGCGCTTTTAATATCCTGTTGTAAATTTATAACCTGAGTATGAAGATCAAGGTTTGGCACATGTGAAGGAGACAGTTGCATATTTGAAATGATTTTATACCTGCCACTATTCGACACAGCTAGCTATATTATCTTGCCGGCTATAACATACTATATGGACATGGAGCAAGATTATTGTAGTTATTATGTGCAATAATAAAAGGAATTAAAAATGATAGGCAAGCAACTCAACTTTTGATTTAAACATTAGTTGCAAGGCAAGCCATAAAAATACTATTTTTGTGCTATACCTGACATGTTTCATTTTTTACATTGAAAAAAAGTTAATAGTTAACTTTCAAATTTATAAGGTAAATAAAATCTAAAATCTATCGGTAAATTGTTGCAGCTTTTTCAGCAATTTATGGTGCCATCTGCTCACTGCATTCACATCTTGTATTAAATGGCAAGCTAGCCAATCAGCAATGTTTAGCCTTGCATGTTTTATAAATATGACGTAAAATTAGTTCAGCATCATGCATATCCAGAAAACTGTGTTAAAAGTAAACCATTGTTAATGATACACCAAAAATCTTATGTGTGTACTTCTGACATCTGTTAGGAAGCTATGGTATTTAAATTGCTTACCAAGTACTTTGGACTTGCATACAAACACAGGATGAAAATCTATGTCAATATTAACTTGAGCCCAACCCAACCAAAAAACCAAAAAAGGGAAATTATTATGACATGTAGTTCTTCTATACTACATAACTATGCCACTTATGCTCACATCCAGAGTTTATTGTAGAAAATGATTGCTAAGAGAAATAATAGCAAATCAATACAGCAAGAAGGGCTGAGATACTTTTATCTTTTCCTGATACAAAGTTTTATTATTTTACATAGCAGGATCTGGACTAACAGGGGCATTAGTCTTCATGGTAAAAAAGAATAAAAGAAATTCAAGTTAACAGCGGATTCCCATGCCAATAGCCATAAATGTCCCAAACGTTCCACCACTCTGCATCATGGTTTTGCCAACGCCACCCATCAGTTCTCGTCCTCTCATGCCAAGCCTAAAAAAGAAACACAATGTTTAACAGAAAGTTATTTTTCAAAATAAGTCAAAGAAAATCATCAGTGGAAGATTAAAAAGTGTCAGGATAAAGAACACCAAGGTTGCCTGCTGGATGTTTCCTCTCTGATCAAAATATGATTTCAAGGTCAGCCCACATCTAAGCTATGCAAATTGTTTTTTATAATTTCCTTTAGTCATTATAGTCAATACTTCATAAACATAATGAGATCTGTATTTAGGAGTATTTGGTAAGTCTTAAAAAGTATATCCAAATAGTCTACAAATCTTAACATCACGTTTAAGATATTTAGTTATTAATATACTATTAATACCGTGTTTTTCCCAAAATAAGGCCCTGTCTTATATTTTTTTGAACCCTGAAATAAGCGCTTGGCCTTATTGCTATGCGCTCAAAAGCCCGATTGGGCTTATTATCAGGGGATGTCTTATTTGGGGGGAAACAGGGTAATAGAATGTAAGCATATACATATTGTACTAAGCTGGCAGCTTTGCTTGTCATAAAGAAGATTTACTATCGTAATTACACTGCATAAAACTATGGAATTTGGTCTCCAACATACCTGACACAAGAAAACGTGCCAAATAGTGCACCTGCTGCCATGCCAACAGCAAAGCCCATCATGAAGCCCATTTTTACTCTGTCAAAACAACTGGGCTGGGACTGGCCATATGATCCCACTGTTACAGGCATCTAGAAAGAAAATTGAGCACATAGGTAATATGTATTGCTTCTAAACATCAAGAGGATCCCATTTTCAACTGGAAGGAATATTTATTTGTATTACTAAAAATATTTGAAGCATTTTAAAATAATCAATGATGAGAATTTTAGCTAGATCTTTATAATTTAAGCCTCATATTTCTGATTAAAATACACAAATATGCATGGCTATATCCATCAGACCTTCGCAAACAAATCATTGTGCATAAGCCACAATTTCTAATAAAAGGTTGTAAATGGTTGCCCAGAAACATAAAAAATAGCTATTCTTTGCTATCCTTCAAATCCAATCTATTTATAAAATAGTACACAAACATTTGCCAAAATAGAGATATAAATTAAGTATCTGTCCCAATCATGATTAATGAAATTTGGAAATTAATCTTTGGAAGTGTAGGAATGTCAATAATCAATTACACATTTTCAGCCTGCTAATCAATCCTTTGCTGAATTATCAGTTTATCCTTAACTTGTTCAGCATGATTTTCAAGACAATATATTTTACATAAAGCCATTTTGGCTTCTCTGTGGACATCAGGGATAATAACAAGTGCATAGCTACTCTATTAATTCTTTCCAAAAAAGATTATTTTGATTTAGGATTGTAAAGCATTAAGGTAGCAAGCGATTATTGAAAAAAACACTTCTGAAATAATAACTTGGAGGACTAGTGCAGAGGGTAGTACTCAGTCAACCTTGGTCAATTTGAAAAAGCTAAACAGGGTTGGAATTTGTTTTTACTCTGAGCCTCAAAGAATCTCATACAATTAAAAATAGTATAACAGCAATGAGGAGGAGGATAGCAACTGCAAATCACATTCATATTGTTGCCAAAATTGCATGAAGTCCCTAGAATCAAGTTAAATTCAGGAGATTTTAAGAACATAAAAACTTGTTAAATTGGCTCTGATGTTCAGTTTTCCCCAGTAAACAATGAGATGCAGGAAGTTTTATAATAATGCTAGAACAAGCTAATCTTCATTCATATCTCTCTCTCTCTCTCTCTCTCTCTCTCTCTCAGCTGGTAATTGAGATATAATATCTCAATTTAAGGTATAGAGCCATTTTGGTGTAGTAGTAAAAGCATCAAGTTAGAAACTAGGAGATATGAGTTCTTGTCCAACCTTGGGTACAAAGGCAGCTGGGTGACATTGGGACAATTATTGCCTCAGCCGTAGCAAACAGGTAATGGAAAACTATTTCCAAAATCTTGCCAAGAAAACTGCAGGTATTTGTTCAAGTAATCATCAGCAGTTAATACTGACTTGAAGGCAAAAAAACAATACAGTAATAAGCAGCCATCAAAATTAAAAATTATAGATCATTTACAGTCTGTTCCTCCATGAATTTTGTCCCATCCCGTTAAAGCAGGCTAAACCAGTGTTAAGATGGAATATCAAGAGAAGGTGGAACAGTTAACAAAAATATATAAATAAATCTTAGTCCTGGGAGAGTACGAGAAGCAAATAAACTCAAATTAACTATCACTTTCAAGGGTTCTCCATATTCTTAGTTTCCCGTATTCATCTGTCTACCTTGAAAGGATAATAGGGGGATAAACCAGAATAATATGCAAATACATATATTCCAGTTATGCTGGGTTTCTAGCAGCCTTTGATACCATTGATTATGGTACCTTCTGCACTGACAGTGAACATTGGGAATAAGAAAAATCCCTTCAGTAATTTTCTTCTCCCCTGAGTGGCCGGTTCCAATTGATAGTGGTGGTAAATGGGGAGGGAATGGCTACTCATTATGGAATGCTGTGGGCTCAACCTTTTCCTCCTATTGTTTAATACACGGGTGTCAAACTCGTAGCATCATGTTGCAATCGTGCAATATTTTTCCCATTCGCGGACCTGGGGTGGGTGTGGCCTGCACGTGACGCATCCAGCCTGCGGGCCGCCAGTTTTACACACCCCTGGTTTTATATATATATATATATATATATATATATATATATATATATATATATATGTATGTATGTATGTATATATATGAAGCTCCAGAAAGGTTAACTGCTGGCATAGAGTAAAGTAAAAATATGTTGATGATATCCAATTATATATCTGTACCTTGAGCTGGGTAAAGGTTGGGAAGGACTTCCTGATCAATGCAGGCTGTTGGTGAGAAACAGACTCATATGGCATCTTACCAAAACAGTAGCTGTGAATTTGGGAACCAACTAAACCCAGAGTCTATCTGAGTCTGGACAAACAGCACTCTCCTGAATTTATGAGAAGGGCCATAAATTGAAGTTTCTCCTGGATTAATGGTTCCTGCTTGAATAACAGGTTGATGTTATGATCAAGAGTGCTTTGGATTAATAAAATGGTTCTTAAAACTGTTTGACCCTATTACCTTGTTTCTCAATCTTGAATTATAGCATCACCCTCACAAAAAACCTAGACTCTTGTTTTACACAAATAGCAGTCCCACACTGGATCCTTAACTCACAAAATTGCTCCATTACCGCCAAGGATATGTTCACATTACCCCAGTTTAAGAACCACTGCTTTAATTAGTCCCCCAATTAAACTAAGCAATTGGATTATAGAAAAATGCTCTACATGGAGCTGACCTTGAAGACCATCCAGAAGTTTCAGATGGTGTGGTATGCAATTGGCATGGCTAGTAATCGGCATATCAAGATATTCTCATGTAATATCACTTGTATGACAGTTACATTGCTGCCAATTAGCTTCTCAGTGAAATTCAAGCTGCTGTTTCTTTACATAACTCAAGTCCAGGTATCTCCATGGCTTGCCTTCTCCGGAACCTGTTAATCAAGACTTTCTGAGAGTCCCAGTATTGAAGAAATCCATGTTCAGAGACTCTGGGCTCAAGCCTTCTCAGTTAATTTCCTTTGGAGCAGGTTTTTTTTTTTGCATTGCACTTGTTTCAGAAGCACTGAGGCGCATCTTAACCATGCTCCCTTTGGATCAATTTACTCTCAGATGTACAGGCTGTAACCTTCTTACATTTTCAAAGAACCTTAAAAAACATGTTCCCTTTAGAAAAAACAAACATTTGCAAATGAATAAGATCATGCTGTCCCTGAGTAATGTTACATTGGATTGATGTTTTATAATTGATTGTATTATATCTCATTATAGCAATACTGTTTGGGGGTAAAAGTAGCATTTATGTTATTGGAATATATGAATAATCCTGAAAGATTCCAAGGATGACATTTTCTTTTTAAAAAAATAATCCCAGCATCCAGGTAGTAAGTTAACATTTTCACTAATCAGCCACTATGGCTCCATGATTCAAGACTGGTTCTATCTTATTCAACCAAATGTGTTCCGCTACCAGATTGTGAAGAATAGGATGAATGGATGGGATTGAAACTCGAGACTGAAAGAAGTATGGTTAAGAGAAACATATTTACTTTCAATAATTTCCCAGACTTAATAATGAATTGCTTCTTAGAGGAATGAAAAAAGTAGCTGATGGTCTAGCTGAATCATATATTATATTTAAGAAATCCTACAGAACTGATTACCTAGTGGATGACTGAGAAATGGCAATTGTTGTCCCTATCTTCAAAAAAGAGAAAAAGGATGATCCAGAGATCACAGATTCAGCACTAATCATAAAAATTCAACAAAATATTTGAAAACTATATTTGAATTACCAAATGTCAACAAAGATTTGTCAAGAACAAATTCTTGCCAGATAACTCTTTCCATTTTTTATCAGGTAACTATTTTAGTGAAAGTAAACTGAATAACTAAGTAACAACTTGGTAAGGATGGGCAAAGCATTACATGCACAGAATAAATAATTCTGGACAGTCTGTGCACAGGCTGAAAGATGTTCTACCTTTATGTTCACTTACAATATAGTTTGGAACACCTGTGTATTGTTCATTCATAGACCCAGAACATAAAGGCTCCAGGGTGAAGACAGTGGTGGAAAAAGGACTGTCAGTGAAGGAAACAGTGCACAGTAGCTACTACAGAAAGGGAAAGAACATATGGAGAGATCAGAGGAAGGCAAATGCATAGGACATATGGGAGGAAAGCAGAAGAGAGGGGTAAGGTACTCCTTCAGATTAGTTTTGGTCAAAATCCAAAATAAAATGTTCAGGGTTTGCTTTAGTTGGATTGGCAAGATACAAAGTGTTTATTCCGCGCACACAAAATATACCTTATACATCATGCATGCTCCCATAAGCTACTTAACAGTGCGCCTGGTCACATGCTAAATTTGTATGTATATGACTCATACTTAAGGAGTACTCAACAATTACTCATCAAATTGGGGACAGATTTTCAACCACAAGGGGTCCTCTGCTTTTTAGTATTCATGAATTGGAATGTGGATGGCCATCAAATTTCTGGATGTCCCCAAACTGGTTGGAATAACTAGTATTGTAGTCTGGAGCACAGAAATAAAATTCATTAAATTTCTTGATAAATTTGAGGGATTGAAAATAATAGAATGAAATGTAACAGAAACAAGCACAAAGTTCTTCATTCAGAAAAGAAAAATCAAACGCACATGTGTAGGATAGGGGATACCTGGATTGGCAATGATACTTGTGAAAAAGATCGTGAAATACCAGTTGACCACAAACTGGATATGAACAAGCAGTGTTACGTAGCTTTTAAAAAAGCATTTACAATTTTAAACTGCAATAACAGAAGTGTGATTTGGAAATCACAGAAAATAATTTATTTTGTTCTGTTTTGGTTAGACCTCACTTAGAAAATAATTTTCAGTTTTGGGAATCATATTTTAGGAAGGATTTATAAGCTTAAAGAATGATTTGGGGATTAGAAATTAACCTATTTAGAAAGATTAAAGGAACAGAGTATGTTTAGTCTTGAGAAAACACAACTGAAGGAAAGTAGATCAAGCCCTATTCCCTTTTTTTCCCAAGGCACAGAACTCAGAATAATCGATCTAAATTGTAGGAAAATGGTTTTCACTTCAACATTAACAGAAGTTACCTAAAAGTAAAAACAGTTCAACAGTGAAACCAATTATCCAGAAAAGTAGTATCTGCTTCACTGGATATATATCCAAAAGGAAGATTAAAGATTTTATTTCAAGGATGCATTAATATGGATTTCTGCAGATTGAACTTTATTATATAAATGACCCCTTCCAGCAGATCTATTTAGCAAAAACAAATTAAAAACTTTAAGCAGCTTCTAAATAAAGAGATGAACACATTTTTAAATATTTGTTTGAATGCAAATACTCGTAAACTAGTTCAGGGAACATAATTTAATTATTTTAATTCACTGTCCCCTAACATTCAGATATGTATTTTAAATCTGCAGATGTGATACTGATAATGCAGTATTAAACAATTTAAAAGACGATGATGCAATCTACCGTATAATTTCATTAATATTTGTACATATTGTGAACATCATATTTGTTCATAAATTTATATCCAACCCATAAACAAGCTAATTTCTTTTCTCACAGGAAAATTTATCAACTTCTAAAGCTCTACTTTTAAAAGGGACAGCGAACAATTGTTAGGGAAAGAAAGCTAGATGCACTACAACCGCCTACCATGTTTCTGCAAATGAGATTTTAAAATATTATGAGCTTGTCTTTTTTCCCTATTCTTTCACTGTGAGTTCCTGAACCCCTGTATCTTAAAAGTGATAACGACCATCATATATAAATAACAAAATCGGGATGATCACTAGTTACCACCAAGATTTAGAAAACCGGGGTTTCTTTAACCATATTTTATAGGCAAACGTTCAATTGGCTATCACGTTAAGATATAATCAAGGCTGTATTCATACAGCATTAAGCCTAAACCAATTAAAGAACTTGATGCATATTTAGGCCAATACAGCTAAGGCACTGATACCGTGTTTCCCCGAAAATAAGACCGTCTTATATTTTTTTGAACCCTGAAATAAGCGCTTGGCCTTATTGCCATGCGCTCAAAAGCCTGATTGGGCTTATTATCAGGCGATGTCTTATTTTGGGGGAAGCAGGGTAGCTGTGACTTCATATTATTGTGTATACAATAAAATGAAATTTATATGCCGCCCGATTCCTAGCGTTTCTGGACCGTTAGCTTTAATTAAGGTTGGTAAAACAAACAAACACATTTAAAAAGCCTCTCCTCAGAAACTGGCGCAAAAAAAAATCAACCCGGAAGCGCTCCAAATGTCGAGCCGCCTGATCTAAAATCCTCGGCCCAGTTATCTCTCTCTCTCACCTCGACCCCTGAGAAGTCTCTCCAACGACGATCTTCTTACAGTTCGATCTGTTTCCGGCTCAGACTGATGACGAAACAGGAAACAACCTCAGCCTAGGTTGAAGGGTTAACTGCAGGCGCTGCTGAGCTTTGAAACTGCGTTGTGCTAAGTAGCGTGTAGGGAACCCGAGAAGAAGGGATGATGCTGATATTACGGCCGACGGCGTTGTGGGTCTCGAAAGGGCGGGTGGTTTTCCAAGGAAGGAAGTTTTCGGGGGCTCTGCACCAACAAGGTAACTGCTCATTTCGTTTTGAAGGGCTGACCTGGCTGGGATTCAGCAGATCTGAGTTTGAAATAGCAATAATATACAGGCATCTTTTTTCTCAGATTTAATGACATCTGCCTGCTGCGCGGCGTTTCTCTTTCTTCTGTTGGCTAAGCGTATCCCCTACAAGGATAAAGTTTAAAAAAAAAGAGTGTCATATTGACACTCGCCAGGTGTGAGGTTTGAGCAGCGATCTGTTGCATTTTGGAAGCAGATTCTCGTACAGTGAGAAGTTTTAAGAAGTTGGGAGTTCAGAGTCGTTCCCCCTCCTCCTCCCCCATTTCAAAATGTGTTTCTTAGAGTTGTTGTGTTGTCTTTTGCTAGGTAAAGGCCATGTTGATGAATCTTCACTCCGGCCACTATATATGGACGTCCAAGCAACAACCCCTCTGGTATGTCAACTAAATTCTGGTTTGGAAAGATTTTGTTCTTTACTAACAGAAAAATAAAACTAAACTGTATTTAGAGGATGGTTGTATGCACACTTGTTTAGGGACCTGTCCTATTGCAGTCAAATGTTCTTTTTTGGAATAGACAATAATCTCTTACATATTTTTCTCCAAGAGTTTAATAGGGATTATGTAGGAATCTCCCTTTATTCTTTTACACAATAGCAATTCGGTGAGGTAGTTTGCATTTGAGTATCCCAAAATCAGCAGACTTTCCATTGCTATTAAGTGCCTTGAATTTGAAAGTTTTTGTACAAGATTTTTATCATTATGTTGCACTAACTATTTGGTGGCTTCCACATTTTATACAAAAACTATCATAAATCCGAGTGGTGAGGATAATAGTTGTAATCCAAAATATCTGGAGGTCCCCAAGTGATCTACTCTGATTCATAATGTTTGAGTCCTATACTCATCTAAATACCGCCACTGTATTAAACCTGATTAGTGAGAATATATATAGATGTGTTTACATCTTTATGTTAACTTTTATTTTAAAAAGTGCCTAAAGCTATCTCAATATTACACATCGAAGCTGTGTAATGATCTGAATTCAAAAGGAAAAATGATTTGGAGCACACAGACTACAGATAGATCTGGCAGAAATGTCTTAAATACGCTATCTTCTCATAGGAGAGAATCAGTTTGGTGTAATGATTAAGGCATCAAGTTAGAAATCAGGAGATCATGAATTCTATCTGGCACGGGCACAAAGCCAGCTGGTTGACCTTAGGACAGTCATAGGAAGGAGACAATGACAAACTACTTTTGAAAAACCTTGCGGAAAAAAAACCTGCAGGGACTTGTCCAGGCAGTTTCTGAGGATTTATGATTGAATGGAAGAAAAATAAAACAGTCCTAGAAAAAGACTTATTTGATTTAAGGAGAAACTGACTGGTCCAATGCCCATGCCCCATGTAGTCTCAAAAATGTTCCCTTTTGAATTAGGATTACTACGCTGCCCTTTTATAAGTGCATCTACATGGACTTATGTATTGCATCTCTGTTAACAGAACTGGATATATGCCTGACATTTATGGGAATCAAATAAGAGCAAAAACAAAGTAAAATGGCTTGCTTTGTATCTTATGTTCTAGGACCCAAGGGTTTTGGATAGCATGCTGCCTTATCTTGTGCATTACTATGGCAACCCACACTCTAGAACTCATGCATATGGTTGGGAAAGTGAAACTGCAATGGAAAAAGCCAGACAGGTAAGAATATTGTTTTATTCTTAAAATTAAATAATAATCTGTTTCTGCTGTATTTATTCTGAAAAATGTTAGATTTTCCCCCCAAAAAAAGTTCTGCTCTAATTTACATTTGTGCATTCCATTTTTTCCCTCCAGCAAGTTGCATCATTAATAGGAGCAGATCCTCGAGAAATTATTTTTACCAGTGGGGCCACAGAATCAAACAATATAGCAATTAAGGTAAATGCATGTATGTGTTTGTTTATTTATAAATAAAATTTATTGGCCACCCATCTTACCATAGGGTAACTCTGGGTAGCTTACAGTTACATCTATGTTAAAACATAAAAAGTTAAAATCAAACCTTAAAACCAAAGACACTCAGGGAGGGCAGGAGTGGAGTGCAGAGGAGGTGGGATCTGTCATTACTCAGTAAACCACCTCCATTACACTGTTCCCCCACTGGGGCCCCAAGCCAACTGGCAAAGCCAATATATTGTAGTATTAATTGAAAATGTTATAATAATAATTTCTCAGAACTATGAGAATTAAACAATTGTTGTGTTTCCCTTTAGTTCTAAGGAAGACGTGTATTTGAATAAAGCAACATATTCATTTTTCTAGACTATAAAGAAAAGTTGTTATAAATCTCAGAAATTCCATTTGAGAAGTTGCATATGCAGTGTACAAGTACTTAAATTTACTGAATGCTATTCTTCTTTAAACAAAATATACTTTGAAATTTTCTTGTAATTGTGCATTTGTATGCTAGCATTGTAGGGCACTTTGAGATACAAAAGAATATTATAGCATGGCATGATGTTAAGGACACTTCATTTGATTCCTTTTTTCTTTTCCTTCCCCAAAGCAATCAGTCAACATTCCATTGCCTCTGAGCATTTGTGGCTTTTGATCTTAATAGTCATAAGTACATTACATTATATCTTCTCTCTCTAAAGTTACATCATTGTTACCTTCTTTTCATAATCTAATCTTTTTAATTACCATAAATCAAATCCATAAATGAGCAGGTTGGTGTTGTGGTTACGGCCTAGAAAAAAGGAGACTGAGTTCTAGTCCTGCCTTAGATATGAAAAATTGGTTGGGTAATTTTGGGCCAATTACTTTGTCTCAGTCCACTTCACCTCACAGGGTGATGGTTGTGGGTAAAATAAGAGGAGGAAGGATAGGTATTCTGGCTTGAACTGTCTATATAGAAAAGAGGGGATAAAAGTCTAAAAAATATTTTTTCGTTTTTCAGCAAAAAATCCATAATGGGTTTCCAGCAGGGGTGGGTTCCACTTACCTTTACTACCGGTTCGTACCGGGATCTCAAGCTTCTGTGCATGCGCAGATCACCCATGATGACATTGTGGCGGGTGGGTGGAGCCTCCCGCGGGTTTTACTACCAGTTCTATAGAACCGGACTGAACCACGAGCAACCCACCACTGGTTTCCAGCCACTAATAAATGTAATAATCGATCTTTTCTCTAAACAACTTTATTAGCATCTTTTGGAATGGAAGCATACTTTATTGTTTACGTTGCTGACATTATACCTACTAATTCAAAAATCTCTTCTACTATTTGAACTGTTATAGCATTTTGTGTCATTTTATACATTCCTGTAATAACTAAAAACCAAAGGCAATTTTTCACTATTTTCCCCTTTTCTTCCTGGAATCTTTAGTTCCCTCTAGTGTCCAATTTCTGAAATCATAGTCTCAGATAAACATTATGCCTTAGGATAGTTAAATAAGAGATTTCTGAAAGTGATTAGAAACTGCGGTTAGTAAACTCGGTGTCTTCTAAAAAACTCAGCTGGGGCTATGAACATAATGGCTGATGCAACCTCTTTCCTGCATCTTATCACAGGGGCAGGACTCCAGAGCACCTGTGGGCAATCTCCCCTCCTCCTTCTTTGGAGAGGTTCCAAAGAACTAATCTAATTGCCAGTTCTCAGGTTTTGCCACAATTGTTGTTTCTGCTCTTTCCAAGATATGTTGAGTTTGCCTGGAAGTAGTTTTTTCTTTGGATGAGATATTCTGTGATTCATTTAACTATTCCTCATATGGCTTCATTTCCAGATCTTTCATCATCTTGATGAATTTGTTTCAATTTGTCACTGTCCTTTTTGAACTGTGATGCCCAGAATGATTACAGTACTTCAGATACTCTCTATCATCTGGATTCTAGGAGCTTGTTAATAAACCCCAACATAACATAAGGCACTATGTCAAAAGCTTTGTTAAGATTCAGGTTTACTATGTCTCTGGCATTCTCCTGATTTACTTAGTATGTACCTCTGTTAAAAAAGAATCAAGGATCCAAAATCTTATTATAATTTTATATTTGAAATTATACTGAATGTAATTACTTCCATATAAGTGCAGAACTGCAGCATGCATATTTCATTGGAAACTAATCTAAATCATTAAGATATATAATTCTGAATAGGCAATTTCAAACTTTTGGTGACAATTGCTTGAAGTTTTAAGGAAAATGAGAATTTTACATTTCTAATTTAATATTCATGAAGACTATTGCTTGCCATCACTTTTGATCATAAAATCTTTTTTTCTTGTACCAATTTAAAGGGTGTTGGAAGATTTTATAAATCCAGAAAGAAACATATAATTACAACACAAACTGAACACAAATGTGTGCTAGATTCTTGTCGTGCCCTAGAAGCTGAGGGCTTTCGAGTCACTTACTTGCCTGTAAAGAAAAATGGCCTTATAGATATAAAGGTAAATGATTTACTTTCAAATATTTGTACATCTGAAAAACAGAGTGCTGTTTCAATTTTTTGCTGTCCTCATTAGCTTTCTGCATAGCATTTCCTCAATAAAAACAAACAAAATATTTATCCGGTAGAAGGTTAGAATTGATGTTAACCATTTTCAGTAAATCTAAGTACATTAATAAATGCAATTTAAAACATGGTAAGCTTGTTTTCACATAGAAATAATTCGATTAAATGGTAATGGTTTATTTGTTAAGATGCAATTCTAAGAATACTAAGGCCATACAGTATTTGATTTAATGGAACTGTTGAGTATGCATACATAGGATTGCATCAAATAACATTCATTTGTTTGTTAAAACTTGCTGCTTTTTACCTCAACAAGAATTTTGACCTGGGATTCCATTTAAAAATAGAAATTATAAAGTCGTCATAATTTTAAAGAGAGTAGGGAAAGCTTGAAAAAAAATAGTTTCTTGACTTCTTTCCATATTTTTATCAGGTAGCCATTTATCTGTGTAACAAAGTAATATTCTACATGTATGTATATTTCTGTTGTCTTGTGTTATCACTGCATTTGTGTGTTTGCACACTGGGAGGTATGGGGAAGGCTACATAGTCTGGGTCATATGAGTAGGAGGGAAAGGCAAGAATAGCAATCACCAACCTTCTGAGCCACTGCACAAATCTCTCTCCCATAGGATACATTGGGGGATTTTCTTTTCCTAGCCTCCAGCCTAATCCACTCATTTTCCAAATTTTGTCTACTATTCCCTACATACCAGTCTTCACTCTATTTTGTTCAGCTTTCAGAGAGTTATCCCGCTGAAAGACAAATAAAGTTCACAGATCCATTATGCAATTTTTTTCCAGCTTTAAAAGTTCAAGTAATCTGAATGTCAGGTTCCGATGTCATCTCAAATAAATTGCACTCCCAAGCAATTAGTCTTTGCTGAAATATTTCATTTATTGAGAACGACAGATCTGGTCCCAACTTCATCGTAGCCAATACTAACCCTTTGACCCCAAAACCTTCCCCTTCCGTTCCCCCAAACCTCAACTTCTTATTGGCCATCTTCCAGCTCAATCTTCTCAGCTCCTGCCTCCAATCCCAGGAATTCCCCCCTCCCATCCCATCTCCAAGCAACACTATCTACAAAAAGAATAAATAGGTAAAAGTTCAGGCCTCATCTCCTCCTCTTTATGGCAGCCTTGAAAGGCTGACACAGAATTTGATGGGCTGTATGTGGCCATATGTATTAGTACAGATATTTGTAGCCTTCTTTTATCTTTTTAAATTTAATTCTACAGTATGTAGTGTATGTTATACTTCTAAAATAATTGTTAATTGGAAACTAAAGGTCTATCAAACAGTAGAATATTGTAATGTGGGAAGTGTAATGTATAATTGTTTCCCTTGATTTTAGACTTTACTTGACCACTCAGAGGCAATGTATGACTAATTTTGTTTGTATTAGGATTCATCAAGCATAGCAGCCATTACAGTTACTCCCTCTCTCTTATGGAATGGTAGAATTGTGGGGCCTGTATTATGATGGCATCAGATAAAATAATAGCTCTGTGTCTCTAGCCTGAGAATTCAAATAAGGAAGATGTATACAATGCATAGTTTGTTTTCCTTGGATTGCCCAAGGCTATGTCAAACTTGAACTGATAGGATGAACTTAGAATCAGCTATTTTAAGATTTTAGTGGCCAGTTCTGAACTTGACCCATTATATTTCACTTGTTTTGAACTTGAACTGGTTTGTACATATCTAACTACTTCCCTCTTGTATGATTTCCACCAGGAACTGAAAAATGCAATAGAACCTGATACAAGCCTAGTGTCGATAATGACTGTAAATAATGAAATAGGAGTGAAACAGCCAATTAGTGATATTGGTACGTAGACATGAATTGTGATCTGTGCTTCTACAAACCTGTGTAAAACATTGGAGGAATCATCCTGTATAGGCTAACCTGGTTTAATTGGTTAAACCTAATCACAATTTTATTACAGTAGTTACAGACACAGTAAAGGTAAAGGTAGTCATTGATTTATAACAGCAATAGGGATTGGAATTTTTGTTCTTAAGTAATGCAGTCATGAAGCATGACCACATCACTTAGCAATAACAATCCTTGAAGCCCCAGTTATCATTGTTTACTGAATTCTATGGCCATTAGCCAAGGCAGTTTCTGGTCGGCTTCTCACAACCAAATCAGTGAGGAAGCCAGTAGAAAATAGCAAATTTAGGTAGTTGGCCAGCTGGCAGATAAGTGGCTGCTGCTAGGTGGGGAAGGAAATGGGGGGTGGAAAGGTGCAAGGGGAGAACCCATAAGGACAAGGGAGATGCAGTGAGGGTTGGAGATGGTGCACGGGGATGCATGAGATATGAGGAAGGCACAGAGAGGCTCATGAAGGGTGCATAGTAATATGTAAGTGGCTTGCACAGTGCAAGCGCAGAGGATTTGAGTGAGTGCCATGGTGAGGGACATTTACCCCAACAACCTGGATTCCCCATTTACTTTCTGGGAATGGCTTTCCCCATAGACAGGGAAAGGTTACAAATGGCCATCACATGATAGCAGGACACTGCAACTGGTTGTAAGTGCAAGCTGGTTGCCAAGCGTCCAGATTACGATCATGTGTCTGTGGGAATGCTGGAATGGCCAGAACTCTGAGCATTAAACCGTGTCTCAGTTTATTGCCTCCAGCTTCTGTCATGAATTCTGCTAGTAAGTAAAATTCATCTGTAGCCATACTGTCTAGTGACTGACTTCTCTATATAATACAAGAAAGATTTTGAGGTTAATGAACTATAGGTAGAAGAAGTTAACTTAGAAACAACCAGGGGATATTTCTTTTTTCTTTTCTTTTTTTCTGGTAGCCTTTCTTTTAGAGCTTCTCATTAGCTTCCAGGGCAGGTGCTAAACACAGCATAGAAGGAAGTGAATTAGTGAGCTGCCTTCCTCCCTATATTACAGAAAGATAGTTCCTATAAATCTGAATCAAGGAGTTATATATGAGGAGAAAACAATTGCTTTGATTAATCCTCAAAATTATCCTTTGAAGATAAATATTATTTTCTATACTTAAAATACTCATTTTAAGATGACAGAAATAATTATACTGTGTTTTTTTTTTAAATCACAGGTGACATTTGCAGTTCCAATAAAGTTTTTTTTCATACAGATGCTGCACAGGCAGTTGGAAAAATCCCTCTGGATGTCAATGATATGAAAATTGATTTAATGAGCATAAGTGGCCATAAAATTTATGGTCCCAAAGGTATTAATATTTTGTGAGTCACTATATTTAAGAAAGAAATAGTCATTATTGCATGAATGTTTTAATTGCTGAGCTGTACTTTATTGTAGCTTTCCTAAGATTATGGAGTAATTAATACTGAAGAAAGAGCTTATTATTCTTTATTTACTTTTTAGAAATATTTAAAGACTTCTTTTGAAAAGGCAGTCACTTATTGAAGCATTATTTTAATTGAATTGTAGGATTTTCTTTGTTATAATTCTTAAATTTTTTATGCAGGAATGTAAGTATTTTAAAAATTATGTGGAAGCATTATAATTTATTTGAAGGTAGCACTGATCCAATTATTCTGTATAATCTAGGAAATATTTATTTAGCTCTTGGCTGCATCAATGCCTTAGTACCGGTATTTAGCACATGACTGAAAGCTAAAGCTCTCTTAAAGCAAACAGACAAAGAAGAATGGTTAAATAATTTAAACATATTGACATTTTATAAACATAACCTGTCCCCAAGGTAATTAAACTTAAACTGCTAAAGATTCTTTGTCTCCTCTGTAATTTTGGGTGTTAATTTCCCCCACTGACTAGTAGCCATGAAATTCAGTGTGAAGTGGTTATACAGTAAAGTCAGCTTGTTAGAAGTCCAATTTGCATTTCAGTGTAAATGAATTTCTTCTAAGCAATACAGTATTTCTGCAACAAGGATAGCTTGATTTTCTGCATTATGTTTCTGTTATATAGGTAATCCTCAACTTACAACAGGTCATTTATTGACTGTTCGAAGTTACAACAACAAATTGAAAAAAGTGACTTATGACTTTTTTTCACAACCGTGCAGCATCCCCATGGTCACATGATCACAATTCAAATGCTTGGCAACTAACTCATATATGACAGATGCAGTATCCCAGGGTGATGCAATTACCTTTTGCGGCCTTCTAACAAGCGAAGTCAATAGTGAAGCCAGATTCACTTAACAACTGTGTTACTAACTTAATAACTAGTGATTCACTTAACAGCTGTGTTAGGAAAGGTCATAAAAATGGGGCAAAAGTCCCCTAACAAATATTTCACTTAGCAACAGAAATTTTAGGCTCAATTGTGGTCGTAAGTCGAGGACTGCATTAGGAGAATGAAGCTTTCTAAATCTGTTAACAGCTTGAATTCAGAAAAATTGCATTAGCCTGTCTATTTGTAAGCCCCTGAAATATCTTGAATTGAACAAAATTATTTGTGTGTTTAAGGGGTTGGTGCAATTTATGTTCGGCGGCGACCAAGAGTAAGAGTGGAACCTATACAGAGTGGAGGAGGTCAAGAGCGAGGATTACGTTCTGGAACTGTGCCAACTCCATTAGTAGTTGGCCTTGGGGCAGCTTGTGAATTGGCACAACAAGAAATGGAGGTAAAAATTGTGATTCAATTTCTCTGTATAGGTAGTCCTTGACTTATAACTAGTCATTTAGTTACCATTTGAAGTTACAGTCTACCTGAAAAAAAGGACTTATGACCCATATCTGACATTCCAACGGTTCTCCCTCCCCACCCATGATCACATGACCACACTTTGGGCACTTAGCAACATGGCTGCATTTACAGTTATTTGCAGCGTCCCGTGGCACTTATTTCTGGCTTTTGGCAAAACTGTGTCCATAGCGAGCAATGGGTTCACTTGATACGATTGCCGCACTCACTAATGACTGCTGCAAAAAAATTGTAAAATCAGACCAGTCATGTGACTGATACGTGTATAATCAATCCTCAGCATATTTAGGACGGTTTCTGCTTTTGAGATATTCTTAGCATAATTATTTAAATTGAATGTTTATAATATTGTTCTTTAGTATTCTGGAATTGGATTTAATATGTCTCTTCACATATTGAATTATTTTGATACATATTTCATTCTTAACATTTTTTCAAAACAGCGCACAATGCAATTTGTTTTAGTAGTAACTAAAATGCAATTATTTGTTGAACTGTCTTAATTTGTTGAATGTATTTATTATGTGTCTTATGAGCCATCCCATTTTAGTTCACAGGCCTTTCCTTCAAGTCTCAGTCTTGGTACTGATAAGAAAAGAGGTTTGACAGTTTTTGTGATCACCAGTATTGAGACAAATTCTATTGGATTTTTTTTTCTTCTTTTTTCTTTTTATAGGGGTCTCTGTTTTGCTTACATAATAAATCAGCATTTATATTTACATTACCCTTTCGGTTGTCTTTTTTATGCAGAAGTAAAAGGCTTAGAGGTAGTTCTCAGTTAACCACCTCTCGTTCAGCAACCATTGAGTTATGATGTGGCTGAACGAGTGGTACTTACAAACTGGTCCTTGAAGTTGTGGCTGGTGCAGCAATCCTGTGGTCACGTGATCGCGATTCGAATGCTTGGTAATTGACTAGCCCTTACAACAATTGCAGCATCCCATAAAGTCAATGCGGAAACTGGCAGATAATGTTGCAATTTGCTCCGCCTCCCATCACATTTTCTCAATGATCCCCATGGTGGAATATGAGATCCTAGGGATCTTGTACTGGGTAGCATGTGCCTGCTCTTGCTTTCATTCCATTGCTTATCCCTCACCCAGCGGGGTTCATGATGGGTCATAGCATCCACCTGTGTACTTGTTCACACTCTGCAGCATGCAGATCCCTGCCCAGCCACAATTGGGCCAGGCTACAGCACCCACCTGCCCATCTACACTCTGTTGAACTCACCCACCCACTGGCCTGCTTGCAAACCACCTAAGGAATGGCTTGTTGTAACTGAGACCTGCAACTTCTTGTCAGCTTTTCCATTGCCTTTGCTTGTTGGAAGCCAGCAGGAAGTCACAATCTGTGGTCACCTGAAATACTTAATTGATTGATTGATTGATTAAGTTTATATGCTGCCCATCTCACTATCAAGCAACTCTGGGCAATATATACATTTAATAAAGAAATAAATAATGTCCCATAATCCTTGTTTAACAATAGCAACAGAGATCACCGAAAATTGCTGTCACTATATGATGCCGTGACATGACATCATGCTTTACAACTGAATTGCTTAGTGATGGAAATTCCAGCCCCAATTATTGTCATTTAACAAGGAGTATAATAAAGTAATATTACATTAATAAGATGTTTGATTGTATATGAATTTTGATGAAAAAAATAAGTAGTATTATTTCTAAGTTTTGATGATGTCAGCGTGTTCTGTTTTCTAGTCCTGTTTAATAATAAAACTATAAATGATTAATGAAGTAATTAGACTAAACTGGTCAAAGCTCAAATCCTTTGTGATAAATTAATTTTTGTTTCTTTTCTAGTATGACCATAAACGAATTAGCTTATTAGCTGATAGGCTAATCACAAAAATAATATCAGAAGTTCCTGACGTTGTAATGAATGGAGACCCAATGCATCGTTATCCAGGTATAATTAGCAGAATGTAGACCTTTGTTATTATTCAGTTATTGACTACACACATATTTAAAAGTATTTTTGTATCATTCCTCTAAAATCTGACTTACAATATATGTCTAGAGCAAAATAACTGTTTTAGAATTGAACATAACTGCATAGTAGTTCCATGCAATCCTTAACCCCAAAAGACTATTGTGAAGTAATACACTTCTCATTCCTTATAGCTTCACTTCAGTGAAGACACTGTTTGTGTATGGAGGGCAAATGAAAAGATAAAATTGTAACAGAGTTAAAACAGACTGGTTCATTATCAGATCATGGTTGTCTATTTAAGGTATTAAGTATTTGAAATTAGAATTAAATAACTCCAACTGGTAATTTGTAGGATATTTGATATTGAAACAATTTTGTAGTGATATCTCCTTTAATACTAGCTGGCTGTAGGTCTGTAATGTCCAATGACTTATGGAGTGTACATTATTTTAATTACGTTTTATATCCAAAAATTACTTTTAAAAGGGTGCCAGAATAACTCCTATCTGTGGAAACAAGGAGCAGAGAAGAATCCTCTTATACTCAAGGAAAATCTTGTTTCTTTTTTCTGTGCCACCTTCATTGCCATCTTCATAATGGAGTGGCTCTAAGAGTCTTATAATGACAGCTGCAGTATAACAGACTGCTTTAATATATAACTGCATTCATTTTCATAATTGCTGAATGGCACTTTGGAAGACAGATAAAATAAGATTCCTGTAAAGAAGAATAGTTCTAGAAACGAAGTTGTTTAAGACTATTAAATAATCTGACTTTTCTCTGTTATCAATGCAGGCTGCATCAATTTATCATTTGCGTATGTGGAAGGGGAAAGCTTGCTGATGGCCCTGAAAGATGTGGCACTCTCTTCTGGAAGGTATAACTTTGTATGTAAAAGGGCACATGGTTCAGCACAATCTGTTTCTAGAGAAAAGACTGCTTGGAATTCCCAAAGAAACCGGAATTTTGAAAGAAAATCAAAATAAAAGAGGCATATAGTATTAAAAATCTTGGCTGCACCTTCTTAATTATGAGTGGTATTGACGGGATTCCACTCATTTCACTTAAAAAAAAAACTGTTAAGATTTCAGGTTCCTTTTTAAAATCTGTAGATATGCGCTAAACTGGAGAAGCTAGCAATAAGGTTTTACTGTTGAGAATGGAATCCATCAGTTAATTCTTTTTGCTTAATCTTTTTTCTTCTCTGTTAATTTAATAATTTGAACATGCCAATGAATTCACAAGATATTTCCAATGATCCAGTTCACATGAAATCCTGTTGACTATATTCTTATATTCTTTTTTTTTCCTTTCTTTTTTTCCCTTCTCCATTCCTTCATTGATTTTGCAAAATAAATCCTCTTTTCAGAGAAACATGGATTTCATTAAAACTACTGTATTTTTCGGAGTATAAGACGCACCTTAGTTTTTGTGGAGGAAAATTTAAAAAAGCTGGTTGGTGGGTGGATCGGCCTCCTGGAATACTCCCAATCAGCTGTTTCCAGAGGTGAATTTTAGCAACAGGTTTGTTGGTTGTGCCTTGCATTTTTTTCTGCCTTTGAAACTTCTGAAACTCTGTTTCAGAAAAAACTTTTTTTTCTGCCTCTGAAAGCCTCTGAAACAGAGCTTCAGAAAAAAAACCTTTTTTTCCTGAAGCTTCTTTCAGAGGCTTTTTTACTGAAGCTTCTTTCAGGGGCTTTTATTCTGAAGGACTATCCGTATTCTGTACTCCTTTCTTTGGTATTAGTATGTAGATTAACCTCTATCTGTTGTCATTCTACAGATTTGTTAACATAGTTTGGTTAGAACCTTTACTGATTCTTTTTTTGTTGCTTGCCATATTATTTTAGATAAAAGCTTTTCATAGGCTTTTTTTCTAAAGCTTTTTTTCTGAAGCTTCTTTCAGAGGCTTCTTTCAGCCTCTGAAATCTCCGTTTGTGAGGCTGGGCTACATTCGGATTATAAGATGCACCCAGATTTTCACGCTCTTTTTTGCGGGGAAAGGGTGCGTCTTCTACTCTGAAAAATACAGTAGGTTACCCAAAGTACTTTGATTAAAGTTATAAAGGAGGTATATTCAGAGTATCCCAAAGTGTAACCTGCTGTTTTCCTACTCTTACTTTGCATTAAAACAAGTATATTATTTTGTTGTTAGTGCTTGTACATCTGCATCTTTGGAACCGTCATATGTATTACGTGCTATTGGAACAGATGAGGATTTGGCTCATTCATCCATAAGGTAAGGGTTATTTTGATAAAAGGATAATTGCTTGTCATCTTTGTGTATGTTTTGTGCTTGATTTGTGTTTTATTTTATTTCAGATTTGGAATTGGACGTTTTACTACTGAAGAAGAAGTAGATTATACTGTAAATAAATGCATACAACATGTGAAAAGATTAAGAGAAATGAGGTAAATATTTTTTATTAAAAATAGTATTTTTATTCATTTAAAAATAAATTTAGATAAAGATTGTGAAGAAAATTAGATTATTTGTTATGTTCTTCAGCTGTGTCTGCTGTGAAATTATCAGATCTATGTAGCTAATTTAAATAGCTGTTACCTAGTGTTGGTATGTATGCTTTGTCATTAGAATTATACTACTGTAATAGTAGTTATGTGGTATTCAGATCTAAAGTGGGTAACAATGTTTTGGATCCATCATAATTACCCTTGCTATATCTGTAAGCAGCTGTTTGGGAAAAAATATTTGTCTCATGACATAATATAATTTATAGTTCTGAGGAACTGAAATTTAATTTTTCTTCTTATTTTACAGCCCACTGTGGGAGATGGTACAGGATGGAATTGATTTGAAGAGCATTAAATGGACACAGCATTAAAATACTTATATATCAGACTGCATGGTTGTGGATTAAATGTTTATGTACATTCCTGAGGAAAAGTATATAGTTTTAAGTGTGCAATTCCTGTGTGACCAGTGAAATGCATTTTTTAAATACAGAGCCTGAAAACTAATTCTAAGACAAGAGTTTTGTTTTGTGCATTAACTTTCACATAAAGAAATATACAGGGACATAAAGTATGCTGACACCAAATAAAAGTTGCAGTACTTTTATTTTTAGATGATCTTGTCACAGCTTGGTATAATGAGACTTCAGAATTGTATCATTGTGGAAAAATGGTTGGTTTTGTTGGTCTTCTGTAAGGCCATTCTGAATGTATTTTATCATGTTACCTTGTAGAAACACATTATACATTCAGAAATAATGTTTCTTATAGAAAGGAGTTTACTTTACATCTTATGCTTACGCCTGGTGCTTGTTATGTAGCAATGAGCATGTTAAGCTAACTAAATCTATACGTAGATTTCCCTATATAAAGTTCAAATGAAAGTGAAAGAATTAATGTTATGTATTTCATGTATTCATGTATTTCATGTAAAAGCTGCACCGATGCAATTTTTGTGCTTAAACAAGTAATAGAAAATAATATGGAATACAATAAGAATTTCTTTGTCACATTTGTAGACCAAGAGAAAGCATTTGATACAGTTCATAGAAAAATGTTATGGCAAACACTGACCTAATATGGAGTAAGTTAACACATTATTAGAGTATGCAAAAGCTTATATAGTGATTGCAGAAGTGTAGTCAGAACAAACCAAGAAATATCAGAACCCTTCACAGTAATATCCAGAATAAAACAGGCATTTGTACTGTCACAACTATTGTTTATCACCTATATTGACAGCATAAGCAAAGAAAACAACCCCAAGAATGGAAATAATGTCAATGAACTACTCTTTGCAGACAAACAGGCATTGATAGCAAGTACAGCTAAGAAACTGCAACAACATCTTATGGCGATGAACCAAGAATGCCAGACAAATAATATGGGAATTAGCAAAGAGAAAACAGTAGTAATAGTAATAGAAAGAAAAAAGAAAAAAGCATACCCTAAAAGCATACCCTAAGAAAAAAGCATACCCTTCTATAGTAAAATGAAAGTCACCATAGAAATGA
Organism: Ptyas mucosa; assembly: GCA_012654045.1. NCBI lineage: Eukaryota > Metazoa > Chordata > Lepidosauria > Squamata > Colubridae > Ptyas > Ptyas mucosa. The sequence continues at coordinate 1,461,755 of WNWU01000162.1, read as the reverse complement.
AATGTTTGAGGAAAGTTGCTGGAGTGACCAGAAGAGATAAAATCATAATGAGACTATAAGAGAAAGAATTGGCATAGAACCAATCTTAAATTACATACAAAAATAGCAAAGTGGTTTGCTTGCCTGGAGAGGATGTTGTAAGATTCCATACCATACAGGGCATTTACAAAAAGAGAAGATCAAAGAATATGAAGCAGACCAGAAGAAGATGGAGAGACAGTACTATAACATCAATTAACAATGGTTAAGCCAGCCAGAAAAGGAGAGGATGGGAAGGAAGTAAAGGAGGATGAAACAGAGAAGAATTTCATGCAGTCAACATGTTGATTTTTAAAGGTGATATAAGGGGATGCTGGGTTAAAAGAGCAAATTTGTTTGGAAATTGCCTGCTCTTTTTGTTTGCTCATATTCATTCAAAAATATTTGTTACCATGTTTCCCACCAAATAAGACCCTGTCTTATATTTTTTTGAACCCCGAAATAAGCACTTGGCCTTATTTTCAGGGAGGTCGTCTTATTTTGGAGTACATGGAGCAAGATGGGGCTTCTCTTGCCGTCTTACCTGATTTCCAACTCTGTCTCCCTAACCCTAACCAGACCGGCTGCACATGCATTTAAATATTTTCAGGGAGGTCTTATTTTTGGAGGAGGGTTTATTTTGGGGGAGGTCTTATTTTCGGGGAAACACGGTACTTTTTGCTTGACAAAGTGATGAGGCTAACACCACTCACATTCTGAGATTCTATCTGCTTTAGATTGAATCTTCTGCTATTCTTCCTCCAATAATGCCGCTGCAGACTATCACGGGAACCTGAAATACTCTAGCTATGCGGAAAGCAGTCATCCTGATTGCATTTCAAGGTATTTTTGTGATGTCATTCCAATTATTACATCCATGTTGTAACAGATGGGAAGGGGGGAATCCAAAGGAGGCCTAATCAGGTTTAGCATCCCTTGCCCACTTTTGGAAATTTCATTCTGTTTGTGCAGGCAGATGGGAGATGGAATAAAACTTATATTAATCCTCTCTTTCTGGTATTACTTTATATTACTTATATGAAATAATAAAACCTAAAGGAAAGATTTTTTTAAAAAAATAGTATTTCAGCTGTAACTGAACTTTCTGACCATACAAGTAGTCACCAATGGAACAGGGTGGCACAAAAATGTGGTCTCCTTTGCTAGAAGTCTTCAAACAGGCTGGATGATCATCTGTCAGATGCTCTGGTGAATCATAGTTTGGATTAGATACCTCTATCATCTTAAAATGAGATGAGATCTTTTCAGAGTTCTAATAGTGTTTATAACATGACTAGATTAAGATCATTGGGATGTCTGATTGCTGATGTTGCCATACAGAAAAGAAAAATCTGAAGCTGTGAAGAGAATTATAGGGACAACATGGGATATAAACATGAACATGAGAAAGCTCAACACAACAAAACATGAAATTAACTACAAATTGACAGCCATCAGAATTGAAATGATCTGGACACGTTCAGTCAGAAGATCATAGTGCTTCCTACTCCAGGCCTGAAAAGCAAAGGAACATTGTTTTCATAGGAAATATACAGCAAAGAATGCTTGATTACAATGCAGTTAATGATTGAATAATATTCATTCCTCACATCTATGTAACTGTTCATCTCATAGAACATGAGTAGGCTATGTACCTTAAAAATCAATTGGATGCTGAGGGAACCCCCTCAATATGACCTTTATCCAAGTTTATGTTTAACCATTCATGCAGAAGAAGAAGTGGATTAGTTTTATAGTCATGATCTATCTGAAATAGATTGAACAAATAAGCAAGTGAGATGTATGGCTTATGGTTGGAAATCAGAATGTTAAAGATGAAATAGTACGGAGGAAAAGCAGTTGTATGGGCTAGCAAACAAAAATGAAGCAGAAAAATAATTGATCAGTTTCTGCTAATTGTATTATTCCTTCATTGTTAACTTCTCAGAAAGAGGTTCCAATCTCAAATTGGTATGCTAAAGGACTATGACTATGAACTATGAACAGATAATAACTGATTCATAGGTCAAAGAAAGATGGAAATAATAATGTAATTCTGTACAGTAGAGAAATCAGCATCTAAAATATCTTAGAAGATATTGCTTATATATAAGAACCTCTAGTGTTAGAATATGAAAATAGATTAATATACTATTCATAAATTTAAAAGACTACAGAATTTGATAAGACTCTATAGAAATATGGTAAGAAAGAGGAGAAAACTCAGAAAAAGGTTCCAACCAAATTTTATAGCAAATCTGGAGAGTGATACAGTGACCCATAGACTGAAGAAGTCAATTACATACCAATACCAAAGAAATATTTAATGAAGTATTCGAACTATCATAAAATATCCTTAATTTCACATCCTAGGAAAAAATGGATGGAATCATCCAATGTAGAATAGAGAACTACATAGTATAGGACAGTGATGGCTAACCTTTTTGCCATCGCGTGCCAAAAGCAGGGGGAGCGCGGTGGGGTCACATGCAAGCGTGCCCACATCCATAATTCTATGCGCCCTGCACCCTCATGCTCCTCCCCTTTTGGCATGTGATGGCACGGTGGGCCTGGTAGGCCCATTTTTTGCTCTCCCCAGGCTCCAGAGCCTTCCTAGGAGCCTGGGGAGGGCAAAAACAACCTTCCCCACCCCACTAGAGGCCCTCCGGAGGCCGGAAACTGTGTTTCCTGACTTCTGGTGGACCCAGGAGGCCTGAAAATCACCTGGCTGGCACATGCATACATGCCAGAGCTGAGCTCACGTGCCCACCGATATGGCTCCGCGTGCCACCTGTGGCACCCGTGCCATAGGTTCGCCATCACGGGTATAGGACAATGATGGCTAACCTTTTTGCCTATACTATACTATAGGAGATGCCAAATGTACAAGATGGGTTTCGCAAATGCTGAGGAACAAGATACATTATTGTGGATGCATGCTAGACAATTGAGAAAACCAAAGGATAGAGGAAACAGACAATGTGTTTTACAGAAGGCCTCTGATTGTATTGACCATTTCAAGCTATAGATCAATCTTAGGAAAATGAGAATTCCAAAATATATCATTGTCCTATTGTGAAATCTATATCTAGAATAGGAAGCCACAGTCTGGATGAAATTTGGCAAAGACTGGCTCCACAGTGACAAAACAGTGAGACAAGGCTGTATACTATCTCATTAATTCAGTTTGCATGCTGAATACATATTGAGACAGAATTGAAGTGCTGACAATTTCTTCCTTTTAGGATTATCAGGAAAGGAAGCAGCATGTAACAAATATGTCTTATATTAATACATAGAATAGTTATGAGAAAAAAATGCTCAGATGTTATGACATCTGTATCTACAAAGATAAGGACTGTGCAGGCAGTACTTTCTCTGTGATGCTCTATAGAAGAGATATTTTGGCTTTGAAGAAGCAGGATAGAAAGTATTGATGTTTTTGAATTTCAGTGTTGGAGACTTGTGAAGAAAATAAACAAATGAATCACAAAAACAAAACCTAGAATTCTCACTCAAGCCTCAAATTGTATTTTGGGCACATTAACATAAAGACCTAGGTTTTTTTAGTAGTCTCTAATATCTTATATCTTTTGTTGCATAACATGATGGGATTATAGTCCCAGTAATAAAACTGCCTAGAGGCACTGAATTATATCTTCAGTCACATACATCTCCTGCTTGGCCAGATGTAATGTGAGAATAATTTTGAGGAACAGAAAGAACTGCAACCAGACAACAATAAAATAAAAGAAATCTGAGGCCAAACAGAAATGTAACTTGAGGAAATGTCTCACACATGACTCTCCCTAGTTTGTTATAAAGGCAGGGAGGGGAGAGGCACTTTCAAACTTGCAAGATGTGTTACTATAACTCCATAATTAGTAGTAATATTCATAACTTTGACTTTCTAGTCTGGTCTACCTCAAAGGGCTGAAATGCTAGCAGAGTACAGCTGTGTACCAAAAGCATACTGATAATACCTTATCCCATACTATTGGACGATCTCTCTCAATAGCTTCATATAGATGTTAAATAATGGAGGTGGAGGGCCTAAGGGTTTGATCATTAACATTGAAATCAGCTCTTCAGAAACAAGTGGAGCACAGCACATCCCATCCCCAGCTCAATTAACACGTTTGATGATGTTGAAGACAGTTGACCAGTTGACAGATCAAGCAAGATCAGGATTATTCCAAACCTATTACAGGTCATCCGCAATAGCAACTAATGTAAAAGATAATAGGTTCCCTGTCCAGTCATGTCCGATTGTAAGCTGATGTCCTTTTCTTAACCGAGGAAGCCAGCATTGCTCAAAAGCATTTCTGTGGTCATCTGGCCAGCATAACTATACACCAAGGCGCACAGAACACTGTTACCTTCCTACTGAAGTGGTACCTATTTATCTACTTGCATTTGTATACTTTTGAACTGCTAGGTGGGCAGGTACTAGGACAAGTAACAAGAATTCACTGCCTTGTGCAGCACTCAGATCACAAAGCGCTGTCAGCTTTCCAGCTGACAAGCTCAGCATCTTTAACCACTGAGCCACAGCAACTGATATAGTTCTGTCCTATACTCAAAAAATCCAGATAATCTGTTTCATTCCAAGCTTTCTGTAATTGTAGTCTTACCATCTTTCCAACAACTTAAAGATTTTAAAATAAAAGGCCAGGTGGATTAAGATGGCCACATGGTTTCTGAAATCTGGAAATGTCTATTTAAAAATGTGTATTGTCCTGGTGCTTGTCAAATGCCATTAGTTTTGCAAGCTTTAACTCTTTTATATTTTAATCCTTAGAATTTGTGGACTCAGCATCTACACAGCACTTGCAATAAAGCCCAAAGATTCAGCCCTAACTACTGGTGGAATTGCACCAAAAAAAGCAATATTAACAACTCTAATTCAACTATATATGTATCAGACAAAAAAAAATCCCAAAAGTAAAACTCCTAAGGATTTTAGGAATTAAAGAAAAAAAGATTTAAGAAAATAAGGCGTGTCCTAATTAATGCAAGCTGCCTGGGGTTATTAAAAAAATGAAATTAATATAGACATGGAATGTAAAAATGAGCTAGCTGTTCAGTCTAATACCTATCTAGAAAATAACATTTATGTATGATACAGTGTAATTATATATTACAGTATCATCTAAGGGAGTTTATATGAACGAACAAGCCCATAGGGGTATACCACTGGATCCATGAAATGCACAAAACTACAAGGCAATCTGAAGGCAGCAGGAGGCAGCACCCAACCCAATGCAAAAAGCTAAAAAAGGTTACTGGGCTGACAGATTGGACCTAAATTTCAGAGCTGAAAATGTACTGGTCATCCAGTCACGAAATCATTCTCAAGAAGGCACCTGCAAAGCGTTTTTCTTTTCTTACGAAGAAAACAACATATAGGTGTTCGTGCGCTTGGCAAGAGTCAAGTTGGACCGAGGGAGCGGGATTTTATTTTCACCCGATGCAATTAGTTTGCTTTTGGAGTAGCGCTGCGTGAATTCCTCTGCTACAGTTTGAAACACGTGGTTGACTACTTTTACTCGTGAACAACGTGGAGGCAGTTGTGGCTCGTTCAATCGACCCTGATGAAACGAGCCATGCTTTAGCGTGAAAGCTGAACGTGTCTGTGAAACGGGGTCGGGGTCGGGGGGCGATATCGCTGGAGGAGACCAATTGGTACCTGTTAAATATTGTATTTTATGCCCGCTTGGTTCTAATATTCACAGAACAATTGCCGGTACTTTTCAAAATAGTGCTTCGTGACATTCGTGAAGGAAGGTTACTAACCGAAGCGGTCGGCGCAAAGGAAATATTGTTAGAGCACTTAGCAGCTTCGCGCCGCTCCAGCAGAAAACAAGTTTTTTTGAGGAGGCGCTTTTAGCGCGACGCCTTTAATTCTCCCGAAAAGCCTCATCGCATCACCTTGGGGTGCCGCCCATTGTAGACCCTCCTTCCCTCTCTGCCTCCCAACGGGACGGGCAGGAAGGCGGTGCGGTCGGGCAGCCATTTTGTGGCGCTGCTCGGTCGCTGGCGCCGGGCTCGGCGGCGAGTTGGTTTCACTCTAACCCTTTTTCCCCCCGTACAGGCTCCTCGGTAAGAACACGGAATTCTCCTGCCTCGCTGAGGAGCGGGACGGGAGACCGGGCTTGCCCAACCCGGTTGCAAGCGAAACATGGCGCTTTTTCACTGCGGCTGCACAAAGGCTGCGGCGCGGAGGGGGCGGGAATTAGGCCTGAGGGAAATTCCAGAGCCTCGTTTCCTCCTAAGACTTAGATCCATAATGTGGGGTCATCGGTACGATTTGTTCGGAGGATGTGTAACGTCCCCATGGTATATTAGTCTTGGCGCGCAGGTTTGTTTCGTTTCTGTGAATGGCTGAGCTGGCTCCGGGCAGTGAAAAACTGTCTATGGGCCTCGTCGTTTTGTAACCCCGTTTCTTATGGGGTAGGTGAGTATTGGTGCTCTTACCGTAAATTGGCTGCGTGAAGCCAGGCTTTTCCAGGGCCTCCTCGGGCCTAATTTGATGTCTCTGGTCGCCCGGCCAAGGAAAAGTGCAAGCGCCCTCGTTAAAGGGGAGGGAAGCGAAGTGAGGCTGTTTTGGATTTTAAGCCAAGATGGCCTTGGCTGCGGAAAACGCTGCAACGATCACAGCTACTACAATACGTCTGCTTTCTGGGTTGAATAAAATTGCTCTCTTGCGCATATTCATTAGTGATACTTGGCTTAATCTAAAAATGCTATTGTAATTCTTGATCTTTTCGGACTGAAAATAGTGTCATTTTATACAAGTTCCGGTATTGGTGTGTATTTGTTTTTGTTTTTTGTTTTAATCGTGAATGGTCTTAAGGCATGCATTGACTGCATTTTTTCATTACATAAATGCGAAATCCGAAACTGGTCCTTCTTGAATGCAAACAATTTTGTGATGTGATAATAGGTGAAAACAAATGTCAGTATTGGTTAAGGTGATTTAAAGGAAATATTTTCATAAGGCTCGGTGTATATTCTATATGTTCAGCCTGGATGCTTTTTTAAAAAAAGTTCTGTGTTGAAAAAGATAACATATCCATTAGTTCTGGAGAGATGAGAGAAAGTAATTATATATAGAATTTAGTCATATGCTTTGAAATCTTGATAATATAGAGCTGTATTGGATATCTTATTATGTTGACTTATTTTTCATGTTGGAGAATGGTATAAATGCAAAAAAATCCTAAGCAGAAGCAATAATTGATGTGAATTCACTAGATACTGTAAAAAGTCAAAAGTTGCAGAAATTTAAATGTGTTGAAGTACAAATGGATATATAGCTTTATAAAAGTTTTCAAAAATAAGGTTTGGCATTTTGAGTTCGGTGAACTTGAATTGGAAAGCTTGTCTGTCATTTTGTCTTAATATTGACTTCAGCTCTCTGAATTAATTTATTTTTGTTTTCTTATTTCTGTTCTCTTCCCAGATGTTGGGTAAGCACATTAAGTCTGCAATTATAGTGTAACCGAAGGATCCAAGAAAATGTTGAGAAGCTGTTTGTACTTTAGAATATTTCACTTTGTCATACTTTCACAAGTATCATAGTTCCATAGGACTTTGATGTGTACTTTCAAACTTCAGTTGCAGATGTTGGAAGTGAAATTTGTGAAAATAATTAGCCCAGTTATCAGCATTGGAATGATGAAGAGCAGACGCAAACATTGCAGAACGTTTCAGCATATTAATCTCTCTCTACACACACACACGCACACACCGTATTTTGATGTTTTAAATATGTAGTCATACATGAAGTTTATACAAAATAGAAGCAAGGGGAAAACAGCATGTTGACAAGTTGTTTTTAGTAGAAATATCAAGTAAACTGCAGCTTCTAGCATGTCTTACGGACAACTTCTGACTTACATGAAAATGAAATTATGTGTAAAAATTTCAAGTTTTTCAAGTGAATGAAAGTACAATTTGTGCCAATATATTCTTTCACAAACCAACATGAACATTTAGGAGGCTTATTTAGAAAGCCAGTGAATATTCTGGTCAGTTTTTAGATGTGGTTTTTTTCCTTGCTATCCTGTTTCTCCCAAAATAAGACATTCCCTGATAATAATAAGCCCAATTGGGTGGGCTTTTGAGTGCATGGCAATAAGGCCAAGTGCTTATTTCAGGGTTCAAAAAATATAAGGCAGGGTCTTATTTTCAGAGAAACATGGTAATATTTGAGGATTTAATTTGAATTTGGTGGAAACTATTATGTGATTATGTTATGCCAGTTTTAAACACTTGATAAATTATTGGAATACGGGTCAATAAAAACTTCCTTTCTGTAATTCTTAAATACCTTTGGTTACCAGCACTACTTGTTGAGGTATTCATGGCATTTTTATTCTGTTTATTGTTGGTTTCGTTTTCTTTCTTTAAATAGGATATTATTTTAGATTTTGTAGTTACTGGGTGCCAGATTACAGATCTTGTAGTAAAGAGGAATTCCTAAACTGCCAAAATGGACAACCTTGCTGAATGTTTGGTACTTTTTTGATTGTGGAATAATATTTTGGTCTACTCCCTTGAGAATGAATTGTCCTGTTTCTAATTTGCATTGGATTATACCATTTTTTAATAACTCTGAATTGATCAGTGATAGTTCACAGCAAAATATGTGAATGGAAGGTTGATGTATGGTATTGAGGATTTAATTTGATTTCTGCAACTGTGGCATGATCTCAAAGACTATTGGGTTTTTCCTATATAATTGGATGAGAAATTCTATTTTTTCTTGATAGAGGAAAAATAATCATCTTTTTGAAACCAGTATTGGCAAATTATATATCTAATGAGCATATAAGTTTGAGAGAATACAGTATGTTATGGTTTTTTTAGTTATTTTCATATTTATGTTTGTACTTTGATATAAAATAAACACTAATTGTTGTTATTGTGAACTAGTGTGAGGGATAAACAGAAGTTTTAATTTGGGCATGCTCAAACCTGTGGTTTGCTATATGCTGGGAGTACTTTATCATGGTTTTGACCCCAAGGTTTCTTTAATGCACAGTTCAGAATGGACTGTTAACTGTAGCTATATGTTGCTTGCATTGATTCTTGCCTCCATTTATTCTTTATTGCAGTCTAAAAGTTGGTTTTAATTGGTTGCCCACAGGATTGACTTGGCTTCTACTACTTGTTTAAGGAAAAAAAACCCATCTCTCCTTGCAGGTAAGATGCTCTCAAAATATATTTATGATTAATGAGCACAATTGGACAACTCAAGATTATTTTGCAGTGATTTTGAATATATGCATTGATTTTAAACATTTCAGTCACCAAACAGTACAGATTTTTTTTTCTCCTTGATGTCCCAGTTTAATATATATATATATATATATATATATATATATATATATATATATATA
>WNWU01000162.1:1390422-1452320 GCA_012654045.1 Ptyas mucosa | reverse complement strand
ATATATATATATATATATATATATATATATATATATATATATATATATTCATTCAATGAGAGAGGTTGTATTAATATGGACTTTATTTACTTTAAAGTAATAGATTTAAAATATTTCTTGAATATATGGACAGGCTGTTTTTCTGGAGAATGCAATATTATGCTGCTTGTATATGTTGGTTGGTTATACTTTGAATATGAAGAGGCTGTTTATATACAATCATTCTGTTTTGTATTTTAAAATAATATTTTTTATTTCTTTGCATTTTAAATTGTTCTAAATAGGCTCCCTATGACAAAAAAATCTGTGGTTTCAGATATTAGAGCTTTATAAATTTGGTTTATTATAGTTCTCTTTATTTTTATTTTGCTCTATCTGAAAGGTAGAGTAGCTATCAAAATATAAAACATTACTACATGCCAATAGCATAGTGAAGATATGAAAACTAGTAAAAGACGGAAGTTATTGTAAACATTTTTCACTATCATTATGAAGACAGATAGAGTCATGAGTTCTTTAAAGCTATATATGCCTCTCATATCTATCCAATATTAATTTTGAAGGTGCCTAATGTCTCTTAGTACAGGTAGTCCTCAACTTATGACTACAACTGACACAAAATTTCCTTTCCTAAGCAAGACAGTTGTTTGGCCAATTTTACAACCTTTCATGCCACAGGGAATAAATCACTGCAGTTAGGTTAGTAACATGGCAGTGGTGGGTTGCGCCCCCCCCCCTGTTCGCTCCGGTTCTATAGAACCAGTAGTAAAACTGGCGGGAGGCTCCGCCCACCAACACCAACATCATCAAAATGCTTCTGCGCATGTGCAGAAGAGCGCGTGCATGCGAGCGAAGCAAGCGCACGCGGCCCCATTGCAAACCAGTAGTAAAGGTAGGTAGAACCCACCCCTGTAACATGGTGGTTAAGTGAATCTGGCTTACCCATTGAGTTTGCTTGTAGAAGGTCGCAAAAGTTGACCACATGATCCTGGAATAATGCAACTGTCATATATATGCCATTTGCCAAGAGTCTGAATTTTGAGTTACATGACCATGGAGATGCTGCAATGGTTGTAAGTGTGAAAACTGGTTATAAAGTCCTTTTTTAAAGTGCTGTTGTAACTTTGGTCACTAAATAAATGGTTGTAAGTCGTGAACTACCTGTATTTATTAGCAAATTTATTAGACCAAATTATTTGATTACAAAGATGTAGCTATCTGCATTGGTCTCAAAATTGTTTATGGTTGCAGAGAAAGTTCTGTATATAACTCTTTCAGGTAGTAATTGCTTTCTTAGATGGTAATTGCATTTTGCTTAGTAATTGGAAATGTATAGTAACTTATGTGTTATATTAAAGCACATAAATATTTAATACAAATGATGTATTTATATAGATCTTGAAAAATCTCCAGCTTACCTTCAGCCAAAACTTGTATTTGGAGATGCATTGTAGAGTTTTTACATATATTTTACATATTTTCACAATAGTTGGCCTGTTGTTGTGACTTTCCTTATGTTTGACCTATCAGATGATGGCCACAGAGAAAGGCAAATAGCTTTGGCTAGGTCTTCAAACCTGTAATTTGTTTAATAATCAGTATAGCTCTTAAAATCTGAATAAAAACTTCAGTAGGATTTGAATATTTGATTGATAATACCTAAATCTTTGGAAAATGTGAATATTTATGTGGATTGTTAATGCAAAACAAACCCCTTAAGTCTTTATAATACAAGAAAAGGCTAAAGCAATTATATCACCTAAAAGACTGAGTAGGCCACTTGGTTTTGCCACTCAACTTACAAATTTATTCATGGTAGGTTCTACAGTCCAAAGGCATATATGTCTAAGCATTTAAATACCTCTCTTATTCCTGGTTGATTAATGAAGATCAATGTTATAGTAGGTAATTTTCTAGTTTTCTACTAAACACTTGCTTTTGATATTAAATACTTTTAATATTGACAAATTGGACTGCTTCTAGTGTTTTAACTTTTAAAGCATTAGGCATATTTACATGTGACCATTATATAGGAACTCAATTTTAAACTCATTCCTTGTTTATTATATATATTGGCCTTACATTATAATAAACTCCGATTTGTAGCTAAAGTTAACTAGTTTGTGTGGATTTTGAACTGTCTTCCATTTGAGTTATTTATATTTTTAGGATACAGTATTTCTCCCATTGAAACTTGAAATGCATTTTTATTAATATCTGTTATGGTATTTGGAAGATTTTATTCGCTTTCTCTAACAAAGTTGGCCAATAATGATTTTAATACATATAAAGAATTTGCTAGCAGGAAAAATAACTGCATAAAATAACCTTTGTACATATTTTTTGATATTATATGATTTTGGAAATAAAAAGCATATAGGTATCAAATCATGATTAGGTGAAAAAATGTATTGGTACAATTTAACATTAGTTTTAAGAAATTTGTCCGTAGTTCACTTATGATATGGCATTAGCTGTAGTTGGACAATCATCTTCCTCCCAAGCTGATACTCTTGACAGCTTTTACAGAAGGGAACCTGCAATTCCTGATTTTTAAAAACAATATGTGTGCGTACTTCAAGTTTTAAACCATCAAGTATGAAGTAAGAAATTGCTAATTCTTCATCCCTTTGTTTTCACAAAGAACATCCTTCATTGGTGAAGATGAAGAAATAGATATGGTGGGAGTATCTCTGTTTAGCATATGTTTCACCATTCTAGCTCATTTTCCAAATTATTTGTAAAAGTAATAAAAGCAGGATACAAAAAATAATATTTAATTATGTCTGGCTTATCAGCCTGGGTGCCTCTAATATGCTTGACATTCTGGTTAGTGGAAATTCATGTTAGCCCCCATTTGGTGTCACTGTTTATAATCCTATAGCTTTTATGTAGGAAAGCATGCTACCAAATCCAGAGCAGTTGCCAATTCCAATTTGACAAAAATATGAAAAACTGATTACTGTTCTGCATATCTACCGTATTGGTTTAAAAATTCAGGAGATGCAGGCTTGCCTCTGCAGAAGTCGTTACAGTATCATTTGGCATTTTGATTAGCATTAAAAAAAACAGCAGGTACTTGAGAATTGAATAGAATCATAGAAACTTACTGGGAGCTGCATTCAGTGGTGGTAGCATACCCATTCACCAGAAATCTGACTAACTTTAAAAAAAGACTTACATGGGTCTGTGGTTTGATGATTTAGCCCAGGACTGTCAAACTCGTGACTCGCAAGTGAGATGTGTCATGCATTGGTGGCCACGCCCAGTTTAGTGAAGGGGGAAAAAGTCCCGATACATCATGTGACACTGCTGTGACAACACGAGTTTGACACCCCTGATCTAGCCTGAAGAAAATCATAGTACAGGTTCAGATATGATGTAGCTTATGTTGTGAATACAGTACAATACACCCCAAATAAAGAATCCTTCTGGCCTTCTGTTTGGTACAACCTTTTGTCCATAATAAAAGGAAATCCAATTGTGTTGTATAAGGTGACACAAAAACTGTCTCTCCAATTTTGCCTTGTCATTAAGTTTATTTAATTATACATTTTTCAGGTATGGGAGTATTAATCTCAATTTTAATAGCAGAATTTATGATGTTGCCAGTGATTGTATGTTTACATGTTCTGCAGAATTTGTAGACCATCATAGTCTTACCATTCCCAATTTCAATGTCTTCTCAGTGTACCTATACAGGTAGTCCTCAACTTATGTCTGTCTGCAATTGAGCCCAAAATATCTGTTGCTAAGTGAGACATTTGTTAAGTGAGTTTTGCCTTAGTTTATGAACTTTCATGCCACAGTTGTTAAGTGAATCATTGCAGTTAAGTTAGTAAAATGTTTATTAAGTGACTATGGCTTCTCCATTGACTTGTTTGTCAGAAGGTTGCAAAAGGTGATCACATGACCCTGGGACATTGCAACCATCATAAATATAAGTCAGTTGCCAAGCATCTGAATTTTGATCATGTGACCATGGGGATGCTACAATGGTTGTAAGTGTGAAAAACAGTCATAAGCCATTTTTTAAAGTATGTTGTAACTTTGAACGTTCACTAAATGAACTTTTGTAAGTGGAGGATTACCTGTATTGATGAATGGATGACTTTGTTGCATCATTAGTTTTAGTATATATAGAGATACAAATGCATACATATATTTTAAAGGAGAATTAAACTAAATTTGTTTTGAAGATTCTAGCAGCATGACCTTTTATTAGTTTCCTGTCTTATTTTATCTGTGTTATAAATTCCAAGGCATTGGTTGAGCTTTCATTCTTAGGACTATTATTTTTTGGTGATTTCAGTTAAAATTAATGTTCTCTGCAACCATAAGGAGACTTTAATTAAATAAGGAAGGGTTCCTCCAATTTTATTTTTTGTCTCACTTTTCTGTCTATGTAAAATCCAAGGCAAATTGCATCAGTTGAATGTACAATATTAGAAATACAAATTATAAAGCATGAAATAATTAAAAATGAGGCAAATTTAAAATCAAAACTCAGTCAAGTAAAAATTTGATGAAAGATGGGTTTTTATACTATCCTTAATTTCTTTAGTAATATGGCCTGAACAAACCTCCTTGGAGAATGTATTCTATAGCTAGGGAACTCCACAGTAGAGGATTCTCTCCTGTGTATTGTATGGGTAACTTTTTGACAGTTTTGGAGGTGGACTTTCAAAAGATCCCTTTCTGCTTAATTAAGTAACCAGGCAGGCAGATGGATAGAGGGAAAGGTAGTCCCCTTCATGAAAATGCTTTTAAAGATTGGGATTTTTGAAATGATGAAAATCCTAATAGAGTAGATTTTTGGAATCCCAGCATTCTTTTTAATGTTGTTTGGAAGAGGATTTCCATGTTAAATCATATGTTAAATAATAATTCTCGATAGTGTATTCATTCATAGATATTCCTGATCTTTAATTATAGAAACATTTGTGTCATTGCTACTTAGCTGAATCAGAGATGTTCATGGCTATATTTTAATACTGTTAGTAGTAGAAAGATCTAACATTGGTTTTATAGAGACTGAGAAATAAGAGTGAACTTTTGGTTTGGAGCCTATTCCTAAAAAGTAGAAGGTTCTATCGTGGCTAGAAATTCTAGAATTTTTTGTCCAAATACAGTGTCAGATCTTCCAGTTTACACAAAGAAATTACTGTAGGAGAGAAAAGGAAACTACCAAGGGATGAAGAGGGGCCGTGAGCAGGATGCAAAGATGCTAAGTGATTGGATATCCATAACTGTGGTTTTAATGCCTACCTATCTTTAAAGAACTTTCTGTTATAGTTTGGGCCTGAAATGTAAGCTTTGATTTATAATTTTTCTAGCCTGCTTCAAATGCAATTTGTGGATTGGATTGTGTAAAGTTCTGATTTAATGCTTTTTTGGAGGGTTTCTCTTTTTCTTTTCTTTCTTTTTTTTTTTTTTTTTGGTGCCAATTCTTGATTGGATCCAAGCTAACAGCTTTGTCACTTCATGTTGCAGTTTACTTGAAAGACTTGTTATGATCTTGCTTTTATATTAGTCTGTGTAGAAAGTACCATGTAAATAGATATAGAAAATAGAATTCTCATTCAAGATCTTCAGGAACATTAAAAAGTAATGATTTCTAGATTAAACATGTGGTGTCATGAATAGTCTGACCTAGTCGTTGCTTTTCTCATCTGCAGGTGTGTGTATTTCAGCGCAGCATGGCTGTGGTCATCCGCTTACAAGGTCTCCCAATTGTGGCGGGGACTATGGACATTCGTCACTTCTTCTCTGGATTGACCATTCCTGATGGGGGCGTGCATATTGTAGGGGGTGAGCTGGGTGAGGCTTTCATCGTCTTTGCCACTGATGAAGATGCAAGGCTTGGTATGATGCGCACAGGTGGTACCATTAAAGGGTCCAAAGTCACCCTGTTGCTGAGCAGTAAAACTGAAATGCAAAACATGATTGAACTCAGTCGTAGGCGTTTTGAAACAGCAAATCTAGATATACCGCCAGCAAATGCTAGCAGATCTGTTCCACCGCCTAGTTCTGGAATAAGTAGTAGAGTGACTCTTTCTACTACAGTATCTAATTTTAATAGTCCTTCTCCGAGTGTAGTAACTGCAGCAACTTCAGTTCACGAAAGCAACAAAAACATACCAACATTTTCCACTGCTAGTATGGGAACTGCACCTCCCAGTTTGGGTGTTACTTTTGGAAGTCCCACTTTTAGCTCTACTATATCTAGTACTGCCTCGCCAATGAACACAGTTCCACCTCCACCAATACCTCCTATTCCAACTTTACCATCATTGCCCCCAATGCCTTCTATTCCTCCCATACCTGTTCCTCCTCCTGTTCCTACATTGCCTCCTGTGCCTCCTGTCCCCCCAATACCTCCTGTGCCTCCTGTCCCACCTATGACATCTCTGCCTCCTTTATCAGGAATGCCTCCTATGAATCCCCCGCCTGTTGCTCCTTTGCCTGCTGGAATGAATGGGTCTGGAACAGCAATGAATTTAAACAGTAACTTGAATCCAATGTTCATGAATCCTATAAATGCTATTCAGATCAATTCTCAAAGTAGCGTGAAATCTCTTTCTATCAATCCAGACGATTTGTATGTCAGTGTTCATGGAATGCCATTTTCAGCAACAGAGTCTGATGTCAAAGATTTTTTCCATGGACTCCGTGTGGATGCAGTACATATTCTGAAAGATCATGTGGGACGCAATAATGGAAATGGACTAGTTAAGTTTTGCTCGCCTCAAGATACATTTGAAGCCTTGAAAAGAAACAGGATGCTGATGATTCAACGTTATGTCGAAGTTAGTCCGGCAACAGAGAGACAGTGGGTTTCTGCAGGAGGTCATATAACATTCAAGCAAACTATGGGTCCTTCTGGACAAAACCATCCTCCTCAAACTCTCTCTATGTCCAAATCTCCTAATGGACAGAAAAGATCAAGATCCAGATCTCCACATGATCAGGGTTTCTGCGTCTATTTGAAAGGTCTTCCCTTTGAATCTGAGAACAAACATGTAATTGATTTCTTTAAAAAACTAGATATTGTAGAAGACAGTATTTACATAGCTTATGGACCCAATGGGAAAGCACTTGGTGAAGGTTTTGTTGAATTCAGAAACGAAACTGACTACAAAGCAGCTTTGTGTCATCATAAGCAGTACATAGGAAATCGTTTCATTCAAGTTCATCCCATAACTAAAAAAGCTATGTTAGAAAAAATAGATATGATCCGGAAAAGACTACAGAATTTCAACTATGACCAGAGAGAAATTATGATACATGCAGAAGGAGAGACGAGCCCATCTAAACTCTGTGCACACATATCTAATATCCCCTACAATATTACCAAAATGGAAATTCTTCAATTTCTTGAAGGGCTGGCCATAGAGGAGAGTTCTATACAAATACTTGTTGATACTAATGGACAAGGATTAGGACAAGCGCTGGTCCAATTCAAAACTGAAGAAGATGCTCGTAAGTCAGAGCGCCTACATCGAAAGAAACTGAATGGGAGAGATATTGTGTTGAGAGTGATTTCTCTTGAAGAAATGAGAGAAATTGAGAGAAATCCTCCCTCTCAAGCAAAAAAAATGCCATTGAAAATGCCATTGCAAGGGGGTACAGGAATGCCAGGAGTACAGAATGCTGGTGGGGATGAACATTCCTTCATAAGTGGTAGTTCAAAAGATGCAAAGAGTGGTCCTCCTTTTCATTTTCCTGGCAATTTCAGTGGTTCTAATGTATTTGGTCCTCCTCTTCCACCACCAGGAATAGGGGGAGGTGGTTTTGGTGACTCCAGGCCAGGAATGCCTGCTATTGGAAGTAGTGGCATGCCTGTTCTGCCTGGTACAGGTATTGATGTCCCGGGTTTTGGAGGTGGGCCTAGTAATTTAACAGGGCCCTCTGGTTTTGGAGGAGGTCCTCAGAATTTTGGGAATGGTCCTGGTAATTTAACTGGTCCTCCTAGTTTTGGTAGTGGACCTCCAGGTCTTAGTACTGGGCTTGGACATATAAGTGGACCTCCAGGGTTTGGACCTGGACCTGGAAACATGCATATTACTGGGCCACCTGGGTTTGGAGCTGGGTCTGGTAAGCCGGGGCCTACTGTCATTAAAGTTCAAAATATGCCCTTTACTGTGTCAGTGGATGAAATTTTGGATTTTTTCTATGGTTATCAAGTAATCCCAGGTTCAGTGTGTTTAAAATACAGTGAGAAAGGCATGCCTACAGGTGAAGCAATGGTTGCATTTGAATCTCGTGATGAAGCAATGGCAGCTGTTGTTGATCTGAATGACAGACCAATAGGCTCACGAAAAGTCAAGCTTGTTCTAGGTTAGTTGGAGTATAACATCCTTCTAGATTAGTTATTAGTGCTGTGATTTATGCATTCAGACTGTTTTATAGTAGCTCCAGGTAGAAACTATAATTTGTTTAAACTACAAATTTGTTTTGATAAAAATGAGAACACTGGTTTAACTGTTTACAGAACAATTGCTGCAAGAGAAAATATGCATCACAGTGGATGTGCAGTTCTGCCAGTACAGATACATGGAAAAGGATTCTCATCAATAGAGAAGTTTTCTAATGCTCAATTGACCATGAAATATTCATCATGGAGTCCAGATTGGTTTGTTGAAAGTTAGGAAAGTTGAAGAAAATTGTCATGATGAAGTTAGTGATCTCTTAGTGGGTGCTATTGAAGCCATTGTAAAATAGAAACAAGATATTCCTAGAGTTGGTTAAAAGCTGGCTGAATTTCTTTGTTTACACGAGTCAAAGATTTTTCTGTTTTTAAAGTCTTACTTTGCAACTGAATAAAGTCAAAGTATACACAGATTGTTTATGTACTTGTTTTCAAAGATTCTTGGTATATGGACAGTGAAATTAGAGATAGGCGGTTTTCCTATATATGAACAGAACAATCTGTAAAATTCCAGCTTTTTTGTGGAATAATTTTAGTTATTATTGCAACTGATTATATAGAATATATTTGCCACAAGTGCAGGTACCCATGTTGTCGTTCTGCATCTTTATTCACTGTATGATTAAAATGAATACGTGAAGGTGCCATGCAATGCCATAACTTGAAAAAAAATGTTTGATTAGATGGTTTTGTTAGGATTGTATGTTACAGTTGGAATAGGATGCTTATCATTTGGTTTTTGTACACTGTGTATGTTGTGTATTTTTTTGAATCACATTCTTATAAAATCTCTTGGTTTAATACGTGAACATAAGGGACTGATGCGAAGTGTTAATGTTAGTAATCATTTGTGTTACTATTACTTCTTGAACTTTTGTGAATTATTACTATGGATCACTTAAGACATTAAAGCTTTGCAAACATATCCCAGTACATTTGAGTTCTTACAGTCTTTACAATGACTTATATTTTCACTTTCAATCTCTATGTAGTGTTGTTTTTTTTAAAGTAGGATTTTCTTAGGAAAGAGAAGATACCATTATATAGAAAAATCAAAGTAGAAATTTGGACTATTCATGATTAGAGTTCAAAAATGGAAAGATTGAAATAAGTTGTTTGAAAAACCCTTTGAAAATCATTGTATTTTAAACAACTTAAAAGCTATTCTGTTCCTAGTTAAACAGTGTCTTTTGAGTTGTGTATAATGGAACATTTGAAGTGCACAGCCTGTTTTGATATAGAAATGCAAGTGGCGACTGTTATATTCACCCAGTGTGTAAGATGGATGCAAAAGCCTATTGAATGCTACATCAGGAGAGGATTTTTGCAGTTTGAAAGACTGTGTGAAGGTGTTGCAATGAAGAGGTGGCTGCATTACAACTATTGTAATTCATGGATTTGAAATTGCTTTGACAGGAACTGAGATGGTGCACTCCTGAAAAATGACATGATTGATTGTACTACACTGTTAAACTTACTAAGCCTCTTGTTAATAAAGCTGTCTTTCTGAAGATTTGAGCTATCTATTTTTAATTGTTTGGTGTACTTCAACAGCAAAGGCCAATAAAAATACAGAATTTGGGTTGGTGATCTGACTAGGAAATGGAAATTATTTTTATTTTGAAAAGCGTTACTTAATCGGGGGAGTGTTTTCTGTGAAGCAAAAAATCTCAGTTGAATCCAGATTAGATGTTCCAGAAATAAAGCCCCATTTGTTTATGGGTGAATGGGAATGGAGAGACAGTTTCATTGATTTCCTGTTTTGCTGCAGCCTTGAGTATGGTCTCTCATGTTGCTCTGGTAAGTTCCCATGTCTTCAAAGACAGATTTTCGGGAGACAAAGGAATCATTCAGAAATTGCCTCATTGTTTCTTTTCAGTACATGGGGGTCCAGCTCACTGAACAATAAAATTGAGAGGTTGAATCAAAAGGTTCCTCTCCATGAAGAAAAAAGCTTCAACTACTCATATAAAACTTTCATGAGCTGCATTTTTTTCGTGAGCAGAGTGATATCTTTGGTTCCAGCTAGATATTTTTAATTGAACAATTGGTTAAGAAAATAGTGTGTGACTTACTTGATGCTTAAAATTGCATCAGCATTGCTTTTCATGGTGTGAAATGCAATTAAAGTGCTGAATTTCTTATTTAATAATTATATGACTAATTCTCATAGTATTTGAGATGGAATTATTAGCATACTTCTGCATATTTTAGATAATATTGCAGAAGTGTGAGATTCTTGTATATAATTCTTTAATATTGCTTTGCAGATGGTGTTGGATATCTCATCTCATTGCTTCAGTGGTTTTTAATACATTAAAAATAATTCACTAGTATGATTTTTCAATGTTTTATATATATAATCTCAAAGAAAAGATAGAAGTCAAGAACAAACTGCAACATATGCTTCTGTTTGTTAGGAGAGCAACCAGACCTTTTCTTCACACATTCACAAGAATGTCCAGTTACGATTAACAAAGACTGTGCATCTTAATAATATAGTAATGTCTGATATCAGCCACAGAAAGTTTCTTTGTCTCCATAATGCAAGATAAAGTGAACTTTGGAACCTGTGTTAAAGATTCAGTAAGGTTAAAAGTGTCCTAGAAATTTGTTTAAGCTGGCAGTGGGGAGTAGACCTTATTTTTTTCTTCACTAGTAACTTTTTGAGAAGCCATTTCTTTGAATCTTGGAAATGGTATGAGGATATTGTAAATAAAAATTAAACTTGCTGGAAATGGAAGAATCCACCTTACAGAGATACATTTCTTTGTGCTGGGATCTATTATAGGTCTAATTAGATTCAACAGGTTTTTTTTCTGTTAATTTTCATTGAAAAAAAATAATTTGATTAACTTCATGGAACATTCTGGATTGAAGGACAGAATATCCTTTAAATAAGTATTATTGAAAAAAATTAATTTGATTAACTTCATAGAATCTTCTGGAATGAAGGACAGAATATCCTTTACATAAGAACAGAGGGCATCAGAAGATCAAACCATCATAGAAGTGAGACTACATATTAATACTCTAAGGATAATAATTAAATTTATTGTCACTTTGAAAATTTTTTTACCATATATTAGTTGAATAATAATGCTGCTCCTTGTTAGTTTTAATTTTACACATATCTGCTTTGAATTGATTGTTAAGGAGCAAGCATACTATAAAACTATGGTATTTTCGGAACTGGAAATCTGATAATCTTGATAGTTGCGGTAATCCGAACCAGAAATCAGATAACTTGTTTTGAAATTGTTAGTGATAAGAGTAAGCCTTGTTGGAAATAGTGAGATTGAATGAATTTACATAAAGAGGAGGCAACTTTCCAGTGTTTTTCAAAAGTATTGGAAATTAGCTAATGGGAGGGGACTATTATTAATTTACTTGTTAGGCCTCCCAATTTTCAAACCATTCTGACTTCCAATCAGAAAACCAACGTATAAAAATACAGTTGACCAGAAAAACAAAAACCAAACCCAACAGATCAAAACATAATAAAACAAAAAAAGGTGCCACAATTACCCTATCCCGTATGCCTGGGAGAACAGCCAGGTCTTCAGTAGTTATCTGAATAATATAACAATGGGACCATCCAAATCTCAGGGGGTGGGCAGCAGGAGAGATTATTCCATAGTGCAATAAGAGTATATTTTCCTTCAAAATGACATTCTTTAATTGACAGGATCCAGAGTATACTCAGCCTGCTGGATCAAATCAGACAGGCAAAGATAATTTGAAGACAAACTGTCCCTCAGATAGCTAAGCCCTATGACATGAAGGGCTTTGAAGGTGATAACTAGTGCCTTGGATTGAATAAACATGGAAGCCAACTGTCAACCAGTGCAGCTAATTGGGTCACACTTGCATAACATGATGCCCACATCAATATCTTACCCATGCATTTTGAACCAGCTGTAGCCTTATAATGTTCTTTAAGGGCATCCCCATGTAACGCATGCTACCTTAATCCAATCATGAGGTAATATGAGTACAGATGACTCTAAAGGATCTCCTGGTCCAGGAAAGTTACAACTGGGGGTATTAGATGTACCTGTTCAAAGGACCTCTTGGCTGCAGCTTACACTTGCTCTACGAGCAGAAGCTAAAACTTCAAGTGGACCTCCAGATTGCATACAAGTCTCATATAGGGAAATGCAGCCTTATTTGAGAGTCAAAAAAGAATACTTCTAGATTGGGGGGTGGGGGCAAATAGAGTCTGTGGTCAGAATTTATCAGGACTGACCCTTAATCTGTTCCTCTCCATCTAGATCTGCACTTCTTCCAGGCACTGGGTTAGGACTTCAACTGCATCTCTTGACAAGCCAGGAGTTAACAAGCACTGTTGGATATTATGTCTGATAGTGTTACTATCGTGAAGATTTGCAGAAAGCAAGGTGTATGTTAAAATATGATTTAAAACAAATTAAAAATTGATACTTTAACTGCACCACATGAATATACTTCTAATACATTTTTGTAAATTTTGATTAGAAATTTATAGCTTTTTCAAACAGTTCTATTTAAAAATATTCTTGTGATATAGAGCAAAAATGTATAATGTTACCCCATCTGTATACGTGATGCTTTACTAAATAAGATAAGAAAAAATGAGTTTGTTCCAAAGTGATTATGGATTACATTCCAGTGGGGAACAGACAGGTGTAACATGATCAATCTATTAAATGTGTAGTTACAGAAAGTTTTATTTTAGAACCAAGATTTCACAACAAATGTAGAATTTAAGCAGAAGACAGCTAATAGGCACTGATGCATAAAGGAGAACAAAAAGATAGAAAAAACAATTTTAAATAGCTGGCAATAGTTGGTTTCTTTTTTTCATGTCATGTTTTGGGAATTTGATGAAACCTAGAATATAATTTAACTTTCACGATTAAGTATATTATAAACCTCAGGTGCTGACCAGTTTCTAACGTGCTTTGTGTGATTTTGACTTGAGGGTTCTTAGTGCTCTCTGAGCATGGTTTTTTTGAAGACATTTTCATTACCCAAACTACCCTGTTTCCCCCAAAATAAGACAACCCCTAATAATAAGCCCAATCAGGCTTTTGAGCGCATGGCAATAAGGCCAAGCGCTTATTTCAGGGTTCATAAAAATATAAGACAGGGTCTTATTTTCAGGGAAACATGGTAGTTAATCATCATTTTGACTTGGTCTTTATGAACCCAGCGGTTGTTTGCTTAATCAGAATTTGTTTAGCAGTGATATATAGGTAGCCCTCCACTTACAACTATTTCGTTAGCAAAGTTATGATGGCACTGAAAAAATGACTTATGACCAGCTTTTGCACTTAACTGTCACACTGTTCCCACTTTCAATGATTTGGCACTTGGCAAATGTTGCATACTTACAATGTTGCCATGTCCTGTGGTCACATGTTTGCCATTTATGATTTTGTAACAAGCAAAGTCAATGGAAAATCCAGCAGGGAAAGCTAGAAGTTATGGTTACATGATGTCTTGTTAAATTACCATGGTGATTTGCCTAAGGAATGCAGCAAAAGAAGTTTTAAAATTGAATATGATTGTGTGATGCTTCACTTAATGAGTATTACCATTTAATAAATTTTCTGGCCCATATTGTCATAAGTCAAGGACTACCTGTAATGTAACATGTGAACCCAATTAGTTATGAAATTAAGCCACCGCTTGTGTTTCATTTGTTACATCAAAAATTTCAATATGAGTTGCGTGTATCAAAATTATTATTGGAATGTTATCCAAATCTGGCAATTAGGCTCTGGTTCTTTTATTGGAGTAGGGATTCAGATACTTCAGACACAATTATCCATAAATAGATTTAAAATGCATGCCCAGTATTGGATCAATACAAACATTTTAGAACAGATATTTTGTAAATTCTTTTTAGTTGCCATTTTAAGGCAGTCCTTCAATTGTAATTATTACGATAAGTCATAATGAGTATTTGGGGGGGGAGTGGTATATGCAGTTAAACAATAAGACATACAATTCATTATATAATGGGCATATTGAAACAATAGAATTATTAGATTTTTATCCCAACTTTTTATATGTAATTCAGGCCAAATACTTATTACTCCTGCTTCCTATTTTTCTACAACAGCAACCCTGTAAGGTGGGTTGGGCTCAGTGATGGTGATTGGTCCAAAGTCACCCAATTGGCTTTCATGCCTAATGGAGGTCTAAAACTCAGTCTCCTGGTTTCTAGGCCAGTACCTTAACCACCACACCAAATTGGCGCTCTAAACTATAACATAGATAGGAAAAATTATGCAGAAATACTTCTAGAAACAATGCCTGTTTTGTAAGTGATTCTGTCTAAAGAATATGTGTTTGTGTCAAAGCTGAAAAAAGTTTTTCCTTATTACAGCAGGAAACAACCCTTCAATTTAATTGGTATGTTTATTAATTGAGAGCGAGACTTTTTCTTCTATATCAGTTTTGACAGTTCTTTAGGATTAACAAATTAAATAGAACATTATGAGAAGAATTTTGAGCTGTATATAATGTGCAGATCAGCATTGTGAAGCTTGTGGTCAAGGACATCCTCACTGGAAAATACCTGGTCTTCCAATGGGCATGATAGTGACAAAAGACCTAGAAGGAATAACAATGGTGATACATTTTTGGGAGTTCTTAGAGAACTCTAAATAAGTTTTTGTTAGAGTAGCTTTCTTAAGACAAGTAGCGTTAACAATTAGTTCCCTTTTTTTGATGTTGGTAAAACTAGTTATACCTCCAAGTCCTAGTGTAGAGGTCAGATTTAAATGGGAAATGGTGCTGAACTTTACATCTTAAGTGAAAAATATGGGTGGTTTTGTTTTGTTTCGCTAGTACTTAATAGAAATGTGTGACAAACCAAAATCAAATTTATAGCCATTTAAAACTTGAACAAGTTTTAATTTTACTTGTGTTTGCTTGCCATGTTTACAGTCAGGGTGCAAGACACAAACTCCACCCCAATAATAATAAAGTGCAAGCATTTTAAACATTATAACCATAACTGCCTAGAGATCTTAATTTGTCTCATCCCATCAATTATTTCTGTTTGGAGTACTGGATGCTTCATGAAAATTCTAAAATTAATCCATACTTATTGTGTGCAGAAATATGACATATTGTTAATGCTAGAGTATTCTTTACTATGTTTGTCAAGGAACTTATGACATGCACTGTTCAACTCACAGTGTACAATAGTGAAAATATCTTCAATCCAAACAAGATGTCAGTTATGAAGGATGATGGTTTTCAAAGTTTTGCACTAAAACTAGGATGCAATACCTATTACCTTACACATCCTAGAATTTGAGTTATGAGTTTTATTAATGTTGAAATGAATATATATACAAACACGTAATTCAAGAAATCAGAAATTCCTTTTAAAATATTTATTTATTGGATTTATGTGCTGCCGATCTGGTCCGAAAGCAACATTGGGTTGCTTACAAACATTAGAAATAAATTAAAGTACTAAAATTTTGCACACTTAAGATGAATCCTAGCATGGGGTTTTATTGAATTATTCAGATTTTAATAATGTTTTTGCATTCATTATAGTAAAATTACAATTATAATTTTATGTACAATGCTACACTTCAGACACTGAAGCATAAAGAATAAAAACCAGTTAACATTAATATTAAACTACAGACCTGTCAAAATGCATTGTACAAGAAATATATGACTACAAAATATTTTACAAAAGTGGTATCTGTTATAGAAAATATGTTCTTTTGTATTTGTTCATCAGAAAATTTTTCTGGTGTTTTTAATCTAAAGGTTCCAGAGGATAACATTATTGAATATAAATCAGTTTCAGGTAGGTGAAACTTCTAGTATATGATTGATAGGCAATTGGTATTTTTCAGTTATGTAGTTTAGCTGCCTGCCTGTTTAACAAAATCATTTTCTTCCTATTTGTATTGTATTGCAAGTGCTGCCCGGTTTTGAGATTTTCTTTCAAAGGAACATCATTTTTATAGACATCTATTATATTATAATTTATAATAGGTTTAAATTATTCAGATTTAAAATTAATAAAGGGATTTCTAATAATTGTCTCACAGTCATCAGAGCAAATCCAGTTGCACTAGTTATAAATATTCATTGAGAAGAAGCAATTTGAATGGCAACAGGAAGAAAGAATGTAGTTTTCCAAATTCCTCTGACTTTCCTGTTTTGAAAGTTCTGTACAGTAGAGATGTTGGATTCCTTTTCTTCAAGTACTGCTATCTAAAAAGTTAACAAAATAGTTGGATTTTGTAGAAAATGAAATTAGACAAAACCAATAGCAATAGCATTTAGACTTAAAATACCACTTCACAGTGCTTTACAGCCCTCTCTAAGCAGAGTCTACATATTTCTCCCAACAATCATTTTACCCACCTCGGAAGGATGGAATGCTGAGACAGCCTTGAGCCTGGTGAGATTCGAACTGGCAAATTGCAGGCAGCTGGCAGTCAGCAGAGGAAGCCTGCAGTACTGCATTGTAACTACTGTGCCACCGTGGCTCAAAATCAAAGACAATATTCGTTGACATATTTTTTTGCCCCCAATAAAAAGTTGAATAGACAGGCAGTGGACACAATGAATGATACGATGTAAATGTACTGAGAAAAGGTGAGAAATTTACACATTCACAAAAGATTTTGTCATGACCAGCTACAAAACAGCCATTGCCTGCTGCATACATTCTAGTCCCCCGAGACATTCTGCCACTCCACAAAGATTTAAGTTTTGGCCAGTGGAAACATTTTTAAATAAAACTTTTAGGTGTAACCACTTGTTCTTTATATTTTCTATGGCTGTATGTAGAGCTATGTGTATGACTTTCCATTAACTTTTATAATCACAATGCATAAATGTGCATTAATCAAATCAGTTATGTAGTTTTATTGATACTGTAATGAAATTGTTCAACCACTGAGTTGTCGTAATTTGATCAACAAAAGTAATACATTGCAATTGATACATATCCAGTAAAATTATTGCAAAGTTACGCAACAACATGCTAAGAATAATGGCATTTTAATTTTGTACTTGCTTAGGGAAAATCATTTAGAATTTAACTCACAAAGAACGAACTGATTGACCTGAGCTAATGCAACTTATCAACAATTACTTTGCAAACCTTTCACAAAATTAATATATGCCAACTGTGTGTTACATCTTCTGAGAAATTACCCAATACTTTACCTGTATTGGGAAGACACATTAACTTGCCTTTGTCTTGCATGTGAAAAAAAATAAAAATGTTTCCTTTACTTTCATATAAGCGTTTCAGCTTTCTTTTACTTCTGTATTCTTCAGGTTTACCCTACCTCTAAGTAGCAAGATAGATACTTAACCTTTCTTAAGTACATATAGATTTACCTTGTGTTGCCTTTAGTGGCAGCTTTCTATCACAACCACAAACTGTTTAGAAGGACATCTAAAATATTGTTTCTTGTCCACCAAGTAATTGTCAGGTGAGCGGTTTTTTTTAAAGAAATGTCAATTCTTATTTAGATAAGACTGATGAAATACAGGTAGTCCTCACCGTACGACCACAATTGAGCCCAAAATGTATGTTGCTAAGTGAGTTTTGCACCATTTTACGACCTTCGTTGCCACAGTTGTTAAGTGAATCATTGCAGTAGTTAAATAAGTGATGTTTGTTAAGTAAATCTGGTTTACCCATTGACTGTTGGTCAGAAGGTCGCAAAAGGGGATCACATGATCCCAGGACACTGCAACTATCATAAGTATGAGTCAGTTGCCAACTGTTTGAATTTTGAACATGTGACCTTGGGGGTGCTGCAACAATCATGTGAAAAGTGGTCATAAGTCACTTTATTTTAGTGGCGTAATTTTGAATAGTCATTAAATGAACTATTGTAAGTCAAGAACTACTTGTACTACAGGTGTTATCTCTAAAATAGAATATAGTGTAGTCTTTGAAATATGACTACAGAGAAAACAGCTAAAAATGAACCACAATTTATGGAAAATATGCTAAAAATACATGCTGGCTTTTATTTATTTATTTTTTTTTTAGTTAGATGAGCCTAGGTCAGTGATGGCGAACCTTTTTGGCACTGAGTGCCCAAAGTGCGCATGTGCGCACAAATTGCAAGGTGTGGGTGTGTGCGTGGCCTGAGCATGAGCCCGTGAGCACAGCACATGCACCCCGCACATGTGTACATGCCATGAGCGTGCATGGCAGAGACCCGAAGACCAGCTGGCCAGCGGGAGGCGCATATGCAGCAGAGAGCCAAAACAGCTGAGGTGACGGCACGCATGCCCACAGAGAGAGCTCTACATGCCACCTCTGGCACACGTGCCATAGGTTCGCCACTACTAGCCTAGGTAATATTTTTTGAGCTTTTAAATGATAAACATTCGACATGAATCTAAATTGAGCAGCAATTATTTTCTTCAGAATCAATGGAAATGGATATACTCACCTTCACAAGTGGAAACTGAAGATGTCATTGACACCCACAAACAACATATTGATGTTTATCAAATATATTTTTCAAGTAGAATATGTATAGAAAGCATTCTTCGGTGATAATCTTAATGGGGTGCAGAATATCTTGTCTGATGTAAAAGTATGTGTTCCAGTATATATTATAATTGTGTGCTCAAGTTTATAAACTTTTTTTAGGAACATTAAAATGCAAAATAGCTCTCTATCAAGAACTTTTATTTTGGTGATGTCCTATTTATATTTTTAAAGGCTATTTTTTTATACATGCTTCGCAAAATATAACATACTGTTGCAGGAGATTGTTGTTGTTGTGAAGTTGTGTCCGACCCATCGCGACCTGATGGACAACTTTCCTCCAGGCCTTCCTGTCCTGTACCATCCCCCGGAGTCCATTTAAGCTCATGCTGACTCCATCCAGCCACCTCATTTTCTGCCATCCCCTTCTTCTTTTGCCCTCAATCGTTCCCAGCATTAGGCTTTTCTCCAGTGAGTCCTTCCTTCTCATTAAGTGGCCAAAGTATTTCAGTTTCCTCTTCAGGACCTGGCCTTCTAAAGAGCAGTCAGGGTTGATCGCTGGGACTGATTGGTTTGATTGCCTTGCAGTCCAAGGGGACTCGCAGGAGTCTTCTCCAGCATCATAGTTCAAAGGCCTCAATTTTTTGATGGTCAGCCTTCCTTATGGTCCAACTTTCACAGCCATACATTGCAACTGGGAAAACCAAAGCCTTGACTATAAGCACTTTTGTTGCAGGAGATTTGGATAGAGAAAAATGGACATAATTTTCAAATATGCAGAAAATGCATATTCAATATATGCAGTTTTTTCATAGTGAATGAATATTCGTCATCTCAGGGAAAGTAGCTTTTGTTCTTTGACACTTTTCACAGGTGGTATTTATTATTTAACCTAGAGCTATGATGTCATAACAAGGGAAACCTTATCAAACAGTTCTGAGTTTGTCCCAGGAAAAAAATATTACAGTAGCTGTATTGTATCTTTAGGTCCTGTATTCCACTTTATCCACAATTCAATGAGTAGCTTTCATTTATTTTAGTTTAGAAAATATATTTACTAGTTTGTTTAAAATCAGATATTAAGGGTGATCCAGTTTAATTTCCTAGGTGGGAAGAAATATAAGCCAGAAATAATACCAGATATTTTGGCATCATTTAAATCTTGGCTATCAAACAGTTATTATTGGAAATTCAAAGTTGTAAAGCTTCATTTGTTCCATTCAGTGAAGGTGTAGATTAGATACGTGTCTTTGGACCCCATTGGCATATATGTTCAATAAAATGAGGGTATTCTCTGTAATACTGTTGATGACAATTTCATAATGTTAATACTGTGTTCAGTTCTCAATTTTGTTGCACTGATTCTAGTATACTGCTGCATTCCTTGTTTGTAAAGAATAAAAATCTTGAGTAAATTTACAATCAATGCGTTTTGGAATATTGCACAAGCATTATAGTTGACTTACTGAAATAAACAAACCTGTTTCCTCCCAAACTCAGCTGAGATATGCATATATTTGGTGCAAGCTTGGTTTTATTACTCCAAAATAATGCCAAGATAAATGGCTATCATTTGGTTGCAGTCAAGATCCTCAGTTAAATTACAAAGATTGCAAATTAACAATATCATTTACTAAATTTAATTAATATAGTAATAGACACTTATTTTTAACTGAAGACTTATCTCCAATATAGAAAACTAGTTAAATGTTTTGAGATAATAAAAGTGGAATTATAGCTGTGTATATTAATGTATCTTATGTAGAATAGTTTTATACAGGGAGTATCTTCTTAGTAGCTTCCCTGCCTCATTCTCTTGGAGATACGTAATTACATACCTACATATTAATTACAAAAATTTAATTATATTAAAATTAATTACTAAACTATGGATTAATTCTAGAACTACATATGTAACATGTAGACATGTAATATGTTCCATACTTGTCCTATACATGTTTGGAAATAACATAAAATAAAAAAAAGTTTGAAAGATCAGAAGAATAACTATCCTATGTAAAAACTATCTTTCAAATGTGTGTACAACTAGAACACATAAATGTAACCAAATATTAGGTGCAAAGAATCAGACCCACATGTGAAAGAGTTCCATAAGCTATTTTATTGCTCATGGCTATTTCACAGGAATCTTCCTTGACTTGCAGTCTGCACTTGAATCAGACTACATAAGATTCAACAGTATTTGTTTGCCTGTGTGTGGGAGATTGAACTCCCATTCTTGTGCCTATGTAACAATTCTAGGCTAATTCTCTCCTTGACTCCTCCCCCTGGCTCAGCCAGTTTCTCCAATACCAAGCGAGTGAAGGATATTGCTGGCTTCAATTGAAATTACACACACACACACACACACACACACACACACACACACACACCCCATGTAAGAGCACAGTGAAAGTTTACCCTTGATGTTACTATATATTAGTAGTGCAGCTAGACAAATTAAAATTCATTCCAAAGTTATTAAATATTAATATTTTCCAAAATATTAAATTCATTGTGAAAAGACATAATTAGATTTGCTGAATTAATCATGACATGTAAAACTGGTCATTTTTGGAAATGTAATTGAGAATCAGAATTGAGAAAAGGTATAAGCAGTTTAGTAAGAAATATTTATTAATTGTAGGATGCCCAGCAGGTGGCAGCACTTAGTTAACCTGGCTGATCTAAAAGAGGACATACAGTAGGCTTAAGGAAAGGCTTGAGAAATCCAACAATACATCTGTTCTAAATTTAATTGGAAGTTACTTATTTCATGGTAGTTACGTTCAGGTATAATGGAAAGAATCTACAATAGTGCCATGTTTTGCTAAATAAAGCATCTGTCCATATATTATGCACCTCAATACTGGAAATTTGTTTAAAGACTCACATTTCTGTAAAATAAAAGTATGAATTGAAACATCTTGAGATCTTTACTTGTTCTATAAGCGTTTTCACTGTTATGACAATGTGGGTAATGTGTCATTGATAGATCTTATATTCTGGTGATGCATGAATGCATAGGAAACTTAATTACTATGCCTTTCCTGCTGTTTAATTTTGGAAAATAAATGCAATACAGGAAATATGTTTTGTATATAAACCAAAATCTTTTTTAAAAATTCAAATAAAGTTGAATAAAGACAATGAAACTTTTGATTAATAAATATAATGCATAACAAATGAGAAGGAATTACCATGGATTTGTTAACAAATTCATTTTGGAAGCAATGCACTTATTTCAGAAAATATCACCATTTCTGAGGTCAAGTAATATACTAACATTACCATATTTATATATAACTAAACCCTGACTAGAAACATAATTATGGGAAACACTGATGTTCTTAAATATAAGAATTAGTTTTTAAATTATTGATCAGAAAACTTCTCTTTGTGTCCTTATTCCACTGTAAATTAGAATCATTTTATTCACAAGAATGTTTTTAGCTCGGCATTTGACCCTACCTACTAATCTATTACTCATAGGGAATATCTCTTCAAATATTTGAAATTATCTTCCGTTCACACAAGACTTCCCAACATAGTACTGTAGAGCATATCAAAAAAGGAAGGAAGGAAGGAAGGACTGCCCAGCTGGTAGCCTACTATCTTAAAAAGGTTTAATACTAAAAGAAAACAAAATCCTGTTCTGAATCCATGTTACAACTGAAACACCAGGTTATTTTGCATAATTGTTTTGGAGCACCAAATAGTCTGCTCTGTTTTTCAGTATATAATTGATGAAGCTACAACCATGACTATAATTATAAGCAATGTCAACAACAGGGATGTGTATACTAATCATGCAAATGATCCAAATGATTATCATCCCTAGAAAACTATTGAGAAAGCAGAATATTAATGTAATTGTGACTTGGCAATGGAGCACCCAATCTAAAAGATTACAGCCATTTTTTTCTGGTTCAAATATTTTCTATACACATATTTTGTCCTCATTGAGTTCCTAAACATATAAATAAAATAAAATCTTAATGTTTTGCCCTGGATTATTGGGATGGTGCTGTGGCTGAACATGTTATGTCATCCCCAAGAACTAGTCCGTTCTTATCTCCATATTTCTGGGAAACAATATGTGATATTTCTGTATACTAGTAGTATGTTCTAGCTTATGTATCTTTTTTTTTTTGAAAGCACAATTGAGAGTTTTAACAGGATAGCATGGTAGTGAGAGGTGAGGTATAGAGGAGATGGCCAGCAAAAAAAAATTAATAAAAGTAAATGAAAGGATTTAAGATACAATTCTGTTGTTGTGGTCTGCCAGCAGCCTGCGGAGCTGGCAGCGGAGTCAGACAGTGGAGGTTGGGGAGGAACATGGGCCAGTCCTGGAGTCTGGGGAAGGCCCGGATGAGGGCTCTGTGTCGGGGGCAAAGATGGAGCAAGGGCCATCTGGGAGTGATGCGCGGACTCCGGAGCCTCCAGAGTCGGACAGCAGAATGGCAGAGGAACAGGAGGAGCTTGTTCCTAGTGTGCGCATGCGCAGAGCTGCCAGAAGGCACAAACAGTTAAAACAAAAGGGATGACTCAGGAGTAAAACCTGGAGATGATTGGCCCCTCCTATAAGGCTTAAAAGAGGAGCAAAGGCACGTGGGTACTTTGCAGGAAAGCAACGCCGTTAATTCTGTTCCCAGTCGGCATCCCTGTTTGATTCTGGAATCCATATGGCTTTGCCAAGTAGGTCTTTGGCAGAGTGTCAAGGGAGATAAAGGTTGGTGATTATCCCGAAGGACTTCTCCCGAAGGACTTTTTGCAACTAATTGGGACTCAGCTGTGAATAAACGTAATTCACAGCTGTAGCAATAAAAGAGGTTTTTGGGACTATTCGTGTGTTTTAATGACTCAGGAAGCCTAGGTCACAACATCTGTGCATTTTTACCTGAGAGATACTGGATGCAGTAGGATTTTTTTTTTACAGATAGATGTAAGATTGGCTGTGATGCTCCAGTTGCTCACACACTTAGGGGTCCCATTAAGCATTATATATTTACATAAATAGAGGTTTTCCTTAATTACCGATTGCTTAGTGGCCATTCAAAGTTATATTCGACACCCCCCCCCCAAAAAAAAGCTAATTATGATCTAGTTCTGGAGTTCTGATGATTGCACACACCCACTCCACGTTTTGGACTCTTGGCAATTAACTTCAATTTTGTGGTTGGTTGTAGTGTTCCATGGTCATGTGACTGCGATACATGATGATGCTTTCCAGTTTTGGCCTTTTTGGCTGGTTTGCAGCAAAGCACACTCGGGAACCATTGATTCATTAATGACCACTGCAAAAGTTTTAAAAATAGGCTCAGTCCTATTGGATGCCTTGGATGCCATAATTACTATTATGACTTATGATGGGAATTCTGGGCTTCATTATGGTCAAGGTATAGGTACAAATTGAGATGCTGTTAATGCTTGTAGTGATGATCATGCACACAAAGCATGAGGTTATAGCAAAAGAAGATGAGATGTCTTCCAAATTTTGATATTTTTTTATTGTAAGTCACGCTGAAGGTTACATGTATGTCAGTCTTCATGAATTAATGTGTATACACACCAGTAAGATTCCATGAATGCGTAGCTTAGGGAACTTAGTTTGAATTATTTGAATCATATAACTCAAACGTAAATAGCTTTGGGGATGGCCCCGGCAGATCTGAAGGAGGTGATGCGAGTCAGAGGGGATGGAGAACACTGATCAATAACGTGTCTGGGTGGGTTGGACACAACTGAATGGCTGATGATGATGAAATAGCTTTTAGACACCAGTAATTTTTAACTGCCATGAGTGTAAATTCTTCAAACATCCAGAGTAAATCCCTCTTGGTCATGAAATGTGTAAAATCGCATACCTTTATGCAGGCTTTTATGTTTCTTTACTTTTCTTTATATATTGTTTGCAGTTTACATGTATAGTAGCAGTCAGACCAAAACAGCTTCTCATTTGCTTACTCGTTTATTTAAATCTCTCTTGGAGTACTATTACATATTCTGATTAGCATACTCTTTTTCAACTTGAGTTTTTCAAAATACCTTGAACTGCTCTTGGAGAGTCTTGGATTACATCTAGAAAGGTCCAGGGTAAATGAAAAACATTTTGGTAAGGATGGGCCCATTAGAAGCTTAAATATACATCTCCCTTCCCATCCCTTAAAATCAAAATAAGCAGTTGCTGGCAGTATTGGTGATCCCAAAGGCATAAGTTTCCTGAAAGGATGGTGGCGAGTATTTTAACTGGCTAGTTGAACATGAGTAATAAGAGGCAAAACATCACTCAGTCTATTCCCATCAGGAAGTGCAGGACATTTTCTCAGAAATGTAAATACTGTAAAAGCTAAGTTAAGCCATTGGGCTTTGAGATCTACAGAATAAATTAATATACATCTAGCTGATCTTACCTGAATGGGGAAAAAAACCCTCAATAACCCAGTACTGATTAACATTTGAATGGAACACTACCCTGGGACTAGCCTAAGAAATTGAGCAAATTTCCCAGAAGGCAGTGTCAAGCCACTTCTGTACAGATACCAAAGAAAACTACATTGTGTGTCTAGGCAGCCCCCAGAAGTCAAGCTTTGCTGAGTTTTCACTTTTTTAAACATGCCATTTTATAACCATTTTATAACAATATTCCACCTAATATTTGGTTTTTCTCATGGTCCAGATATATACATAGTAAGATACAGAGGTATACACATTTTGTAGGGCTTACCATGATGTCTGTAGCTTTGGGCACTTGCAAGGATCACTTTGACAAAACTACCAGATGATTTAGTATGAATATTTTAATTTCTTGTATTCTCTTAAAGAAGCTCTTGGACAAATAGTGCTGCAAATTAAATATCAGTGTCAAGTCAGCAGCACTGCAATGCAGGTAAACCCATCGATATAGATGAGTCAGGAGAGCAATGAAAGGATCCTTTCAGATGAAAAGTCAGCGCTAATTATTGTGTTTTCTGCTTCTTCAATACCTCCCTTATGTTACTCCCTGTTTCTCTCACCTTTAGCATCCTGCCTGGCCTTTGCTTTTCTTTTTCTCATTTTCAAGTATCATCCCTATTGATGTTATAGCTTCCTCCATTCCCGATATGTAGCAAATTCCATTGCAAGAAACAATAATCATGGACTTGATGATGTTACCACACTACTGTAGGGTAATACTATAATATATGCTTTGTTGTAAATGTAAACATATGTTATTGATTTCATAGTGTGGATAGAGAGAATTAGGAATGCACACCAGTCCATAAAATAATGTTAGACATTTCAGTTGATATGAATATATGTAACTCAAAGTTGTTCTGAAGTTCTTGTAGCTCGCAGTTTGGTTGTTCGGTTGCAGATGTTTCACTACCAGACTAGGTAACATCTTCAGTGCTAGTAAGGAAAGTAAACCCCACTCCCTTCTAGTACGGAAGATATTACTTAATTTAGTAATGAAACATCTACAAGCAAGCCAACACCAAAGCTCAAAGAGCAACAAGGACTCCATTGTTAGAAATTTGTTACTCAGTAAATAACAACAGTGCTTGTTTTAGGTATGGGAGTTACGTATATTACACTGACTCCTACTGTCCTTTTTTCAATCTTTTCCATATTTGCATGTCTGACAATTACAGTCACAAATTAATGTTTATCTGGTTTGATCTGAATTACATCATGTTTGTGGCAGCAAAGCTTTTGGTAATAAACTGATTCAGCATAGAATGTTCATGGACATTATAGTTGCTCAGGAAACAAAGCCTGCAGCAAGAAATGCTGATAATTGAATTTCTTTATAGGAATACTAGCTTGGTTACAGTCAAAATGTCACAGATTATGAATGCAGTGGTGTCTTATATGGGGATGCTAGGGAACTAAGTCTAGGGGCAGATCTACCAAGTAACTACCTCCATCCTTGACTGGACCTTGCATAAGAGTACGCTGTTCTTAATCTTGTCCATATAATGTGTCCTTGCTTGCCCCCAGAATGGGTTGATGTGGCATTGCTTTCCCTTACTTTAACATGTGCTACTCTACTTTAAAGGAAATGATTAATGTTCCCTGAGAGCACAGCATGATCCACTCTACTATTCTTCCAGTTGGCATTTGGGTTGTTCTGCACATTGCATTTTTTTTTTCATTTTTGGTTCCTGTCTTGTTATTTGTTGTTGACTGTGCAATTGAGAAGGTTTTAGCTAACAGAGGGAGTGGGATCCATATTCACTTTTAGTGAATAACATCCAAAAGTCAGTTGATAGTGATACAACACAAACACCATGGGAAAAAACAGGTTGAACTGCCCCAGACGCTAACTAATTCCTAAGTCCTTACTGTCCTCTTAGAGTCAGTGTTCTACTTATATAAGCAGCAAGCACCACTAACAACGGTAGCTTCCAGTGTGACAAAAGTGCCTGTTGTATGAATTGCTTATAATCAGCAATCACATGGGAAAGAAGGTAGGACAGAAAATGGCAATGAACTATTTGTATTTGTAATGGAGGATGGATTTGTTTTATGTTTTGTTTTTAAATTAAAAAAAAAAGAAACAGGCAATGAACTGAAAGCAAAAGTCAAAGAGAATGATTAGAGAGAAGAGAATTGGGAGAAAAGGGGAAAAAATTGAAAAAAGTGTAAGGAGGACAGAATAGCCAAATATCATAGTTTAAAATTGGCAATGGATTAGTAAACTAGCATCCAATGAAATGTTGTAAAAAATAAAATGGAGCAAAGTGGCAGAGCAGGCTGACTGATAGAACTATAGAGGGAAACCATACATTAAAAGAACGAGCTTTTAATTTGTATAGCTAAATCTTAAACTGCTGAATTTTAAATTTCTGGATCTGATAGGGTGTCTCTTTGTTCTGACCTCCATTGCAATATGATTTGATAGTCCTTAAAAAAACAAATATTTTTTTTTCATTCTAGTAGGAAGTATTGTTAGCATGTTAGTGCAGGCTCTCTTATATAAGCTGGTTGATATTCACGTTTACCTTTCACACTGTGCTTTGAGAATTACATAAAGCAGTTGAGTGTTCACATGTCCCATTGTGTGCATGTAAGTGTAGTTTGATGCTTTAGTGTTTGAAGTATTTGAAACTAATATTCATTGGCTTAAATTTTTTTCTTGTGTTTGAGAGGCATGGGATGTTTGCAATAGTTTTCAAGTATCAAGTCAGTTAGCTTCTCAATTCTTTGGTTTTTGCTATTATCTAATATTGTATTAGACATTGGGGTGCACAATTATCTAGTCATAGGATTTTTAAAATTAAATGTCTTTTCAAAGTAAGTGATAAACTATTTTAACTTTTGAAATGGTTTTTTTCAGTTATTCATCAATGTAAGGCTATTGTAAAAAAAACTATTGAAATGTCACCAATAGAACACATGTGACAATGTGTTACATAGTTTTTATTTGGAGATGACTGTTGTCTGAAAAAACTGAAAAAAATATTTAGCTGTATATATTAATATTTGAATAGCTGAAATTTCTATTTATTTTTTTAAGTATGCAGAAACTGTTTCATATTGTGCTTTCTGTAGTTGTTCAGATTTAGAACTAAATGTAGCCAAAACATACTTGCATTTCTATTTTATATGTCCCGTGTATTCAAGAAGCAGGCGGCTTTATATTGGCATACTTGGTCTAATGTGTCTGAAATTGATGTGGTATCAGTATTTTGAGAATCTGGGAGTGGAGTGAGAGAACTGTAACAACAGAAACTGAATAGATTATAACATTCCATTCATTGTTGATATGATTATATATTTGGCACTCTGCAGTAATGATTTTTTTTTCTTTTGGTGTTACATGGGACTGCTGACATGGTTGCTATCATTTAGTCCTTTTTTGCTTTTGAAATTATTGACATTAGGAAGAAAAACTTAAGAATTAAGTTCTCTGAACTTTTACCTCTTTCTATGATTTTAAAAAAAGTAAAAACAGAAGTGGAATCTACTGTTTTGTATTGTTTTAAAGTACTACTATAAAAACAATATTAAACAACAGATTAGGTATCTGCCTGTTTAAATACATATTTATCTTGCTAAATATGGTTGCTGTATGGTTATTTTCATAATACTATAAATACATTTTGATGAAAAAGACTTGGCTGTACATAAGGATTGGTATTCAGCCAAATTTATTCAGCTTTGTTAACATTTGTGTTCCATTCTTTGATTGGTTTAAATGCCAAAAGAATAGCAACAATAGGAAACCAATTTGTTGTTGTTGTTAGATGCGAAGTCGTGTCCGACCCATCGTGACCCCATGGACAACATTCCTCCAGGCCTTCCTGTCCTCTATATAAATCAATCCAGATTCCATATGCATTGTACACTAAATTTATCACTTAATGACTATTCTTTTTTCCCCCCAATCTGTTTATAGATGGCTCAGTGCGTGACCAAGGTGGAACTGTCCCTATCCTGTGACAACCTGATTGATAAAGATGTTGGCTCAAAATCTGATCCTCTGTGTGTTTTGCTTCAAAATGTTGGTGGCGATCAGTGGACTGAAGTAAGGAATTTTTGATGGTAATAAATTTACCAGATTTGGGAAAGCCTGTTGATAGAGATTGGTTTTAAGTATGATTAAATTAACTTCAGTGGAACAATTGCAAGGAATTATTTTTGACAAATTTGGTGGTAAATGCATTAAATTTCAGTCCCCCAATAAACATAAACACAATTAAATGATCCCAAAATGAGTTTTATTAGTACATTCAATGTTTAGTTATTTCACATATCCCCTTCTCCTACCTGGCTGTCACGGCAGTCAGGAATGGGTGAGACATCGGCAGCTGGCCAATCGGACCGAGTCTACTGGAAGCTTAAGCTCCGCCTCCTCAGGCTTGGCTCCAGTTTTTTGACTCGGTCTGCCAGGACAGCCGTGTCTATAGTGCTCTCTCTCTGATCGATAAATTCTCTTTACTTAAATTGATTTTTTGGCTTCTCGACCTTCGGAACGACTGACTTCGCCATTGCCTCCTCCCTAGCAGCGCCGCTTGCCTTTAACTGCTTTGCCGCTTGTTCGGCTCGCCGCCTAACAGCTGTTCGGCGCTAGCGCGCACGGGCTAGCCCTGCCGCTCCCGGCTTTCCCGCCCTGACCGGCGGAGGTTGTTATTCGGGTCCCTCAGGCTCTGCCGGGGACCCTGACCGGGCAATTCCGCCTTTCTGTCGCGGATAGCTGCCGCATTAACGGACGGTTCGTCCGGCGGCCATTTTGCGCGCCCTTTTCATCCCGCGCAAATAGCCGCCCTTTAGACAACAGTTAGCGGCTCAACGTGGGATCACAGTGCCTTCTTCCCTGCTCCATCTGCTGACCGCAAGTAACTGGGGTGCCCTCCAATACTATCTTGTGCATATTTCCTTGCCCAAATCCTTCGGTTATTTCCAATATGGCGGAGGCTCATGGATCACGCCATTCCCGCCCAGGCCATACCGCAGGGAAACGTCCCCATGAGGACTCCCCTGAAGAGGGTTCTTCCCGGGGACGATCTTACTCAGTTTTTTGAATTCCTTACATAATGGTTTTTATCTGTCTGCAGATACATTTTCTTTGTAATATTTAAAATATTATTATTGCATTTTATTTATTCCTTCTAATTATTTGAAGCAATATTTGGCTATAACATGTTTCAAGAACTTTATTTTTAGCAATTACATAGACAAGCCTTCTCCAGGATGATCTGACCCCAGCCAGGCTCTTTAGATCTTCCCAAACCTAACTATAGTTTTAATAGAATCCATTCACTTTGCTGCTCGTTGTATAAATTTTTGCTTTCCTTTTACCTTTCTCAGCATTATGTAGAAAAATACTGGACACAATATCTCAAAGACCTATGTTTTTTCTTTTTCTTTTTCTTTCTATTTCATTCATACACATATGAATATGTGGTTTATTTAATATATTGTTTGAAATAGAATGGGGCAGCGTGGAGGCTCACCTGGGCCTAAAACCTGGGCTTGACAGCTGGAAAGCCAATACCCCAGGTTTGAGACCCAAGCGCCATGTGATGGGGTGAGCTCCCATCCTCACCCCAGCTCCTGCCAACCTAGCAGTTTGAAAGCATGCAAATTTGAGTAGATAAATAGGTACCACTTCAGTGGGAAGGTAACAGCGTTCCGTGATATCATGCTGGCCATGGAAATGTCTTCAGACAACACTAGCTCAGTGGCCTTGAAACAGAGATGAGCAACATCCCCTATAGTCAGCGGAGTAAAATCCGCAGGGACTCCTTTACCTTTTTTACCTTGAAATAGAATAGGAAAACTCAACATTTTGTTCAATCACAAGTTGGTCCTATTCAAAACATTTCTGTTTCCATAGCATAAATTTTTATAATGGACCAATATAGTTACAAATAATTCTGTTAATTTGATTTCAGTTAAAATGGAAATAGATTAAAAGTTTGGAGGCGAGTGGTGTAGAAAAATCCACAATATTCAATGTTACTAGTGAGGTATGCTTTCTAATTGTGTACAGAAAAAGAGCATCATGTTTTTCTGAACATTTTGCTTAGAAAAAAAACCCAGACATGCTTCCTTGGATATCAACTTGCCTCACACTACTGATCTCCCTAAGTTAAATGAAGCCCAGGGGAATGTTATATTAGGGTGGGTCAAATTTTTCAACTTCCAATTTCCAATAGGGGTGCTCAAAAGTTTACAATCCCCAAACCTTGGGGATTGTAAAGATATTTTGGTTACTTTGATATAATTTAAATGCACCTGGCAAGTAACTACATAAAGATCATATCTTTTGAATATTTTGTTTGTTTCAATTGCTGTCTATGAATCTATTTTGTTCACACTGCATTGTGTGTTAAGCGACCCTTTTTCTTTTTTGTTGTCATAGTTGGATCGAACTGAAAAAATAAAAAATTGCCAGAATCCTCAATTTTCAAAAAAGCTGCTAATCGATTATTATTTTGAGAAAGTTCAGAAGCTGAAATTTGGTATATATGATATTGATAATAAGTCATATGACTTAAGTGATGATGATTACCTTGGAGGAGCTGAATGTACCCTGGGTCAGGTATGGTAAACAGCTATGATCACTACTATATAAAATGCTAAGTAAAAGTTTAGGTTTTTTTAGTTTTTTTGTTGGTAGTGAATAAATAAAAGGAGATACTAATATACAGAAGCTTTAAGTTAAGAAAAGAGATAGCGAATTACTGTTCCTTCTTCTGTTTTGTTATTCTTGTTGAGAGGAAGCAGTGCTTTTTAATAAAATTACCATGCAGTGTAATCTTTTCTTCTGAAAGATTAATGAAGTCCAGATTTTTACAATATAAATAATTGTAAGACACATTTTCATATTTTTTCTTGTATAATTTGAATAATGTATGCAATTTATATTTTAGATTGTATCAAGTAAAATACTTGTTCAGCCTTTAATGTTGAAGAAAGGAAAGCCTGCAGGAAAAGGCATTATTACGGTAAAAGGAAAATTCAAGTTATAATTCGTTGTGAATATATGAATTAAGTTACACATCTGTTTCTTCTAGGGTTTAATGTATCTCAAGCATTTTTTTTCTTTAGTTAAGCTAATACGTATCCATTGTTTGGTTTGTAATTTTTGTTATCAAACTAATTTTTAAATAAATATTCTATAATAATAGGATGTCTTCCAAGATTACTAAAACAACATTTCCTTCAACCTGCAGATTTGTGCAGAAGAGATTAAAGATACCAGAGTTGTTTCTATTGATGTTGAAGCTCGGAATTTAGACAAAAAGGTAAAAAGAGGTGTAGAAAAAAATAAACTCTTAATAGTTCAGTCGTGTTCTAATTTTGAAATTA
Organism: Ptyas mucosa; assembly: GCA_012654045.1. Classification (NCBI taxonomy): domain Eukaryota; kingdom Metazoa; phylum Chordata; class Lepidosauria; order Squamata; family Colubridae; genus Ptyas; species Ptyas mucosa. The sequence goes on along the minus strand of WNWU01000162.1, from coordinate 1,419,594 downwards.
CTTTTATCGAAAAGCTTCAACCTTCACCTGAATCTACACGTCTACCCAGGAATGAACCTCCAGAAATTACTGAGTCAGAATCACTTAATCTTAGAATTGACTCACCAGTGGTGAAAGTTGGAAACAAGCCCCTATTTTTCCATTTTCTGCCTTTTTTCAAAGAAGGCAATCAATGTCTCATTTTTTGAACATGGAAATGAGGCAATAGACCTAGACCTGATGTTTGAGGTTGTGTGCAGTACTTCTACTATATATTACCCCAATGCTATTAGTGTTTTAATAAAGGAGGCCTCCTTCCATACTGCTGGCTTACACATATCAATATCTTATGCTAGATAGCAGAAAAGTATCCTTCCCTTTATCTGGTACAGGACATTGTCAGCAGCATGGACAAAAGGCACTCCCAGGAGTCCTTGGCTACTTCCAGCTCAGTTTTCCTTCCCTAAGTAACTAGGGCAAAGTGGACACTGGATTCAGAGGGCACACATATTACATGTCTGCTACCATAGTGCCTCTGTCGTGAGGTAGCTTTCTTCTGTAGACTTCCAGTTAACAAATGGCAACTAATTCTTTTTGCAGGGACTTTTTGTATGATGAAACAGCAACTTCATATGTGACAGTACACTTGAATCCACAATTAACATCAATTACACTGCCAAAAAATATTCTGTCTTTTGAGGAATAGTGGCATGTAACTCTGCCAAGATTCCTTTCACTGCACCTGCACAAAGAAAAATCAACACTGGGTGCTTCAATATCTGGAATGTCCAGGATAAACAGTGTTAAATATTACAGCAATAATGGAAAAGGTCTATCATAATTTAGAATTATATATCTTTTTCACTAGGAAAACCATCTATCTGGTATTCTCCTCCCCCCGTCATTATCCTGGATTGTAGCTAAAGAAAGGTTCAACTCAGTCTCATTTAGGGGGCTTCCCTCACTTTCCTTCTCTTTCTTTTTTATACTTCACAATATATTTAGGAGGCAAAACACATAACAGTGGTGCTTAATTGGTGCTTATCTTTATATAGTTCTCTTTATCTAGTTTTAGGACTTGTGTGGAGAACAGTTCATGTTTTAGGTCATATTTGTACCGAAATATTGAACATTGCAACTTTAAAGTACCACTGTATGTTCAGTATCTATGGCCACATTTTTGCATTCAGTTTTATGAGACCACAGTTTTAGAATTTCTTAAAAAGAATAGTGAAGACTTTCTGGCTTATAAACTAGATAAACAACGCCTTATTCCAATCAATTTTACTAGAGTAGTCTCAGTGCCTTCTGCATTCCTTAGGAATATGTCAGTCTTTTTAATCATGCAGTTACATAGGCTCAGCTTTTACATTTTTGAGGCATTATAGACTTAATCTTTGGGTCAGTAGTGCTGCTCTTAGTAACTTCTGGTCCCAACACATAAGCCATCCTTTGGAAGTTCCTCTTGAAGCCACAGTGGCATTCATTGGAAGTAAGGGGAGATGTCTCTTTCTCTTACTCCTCCCAGAAATCTCAAGAACAAATATTGTTCTGCGCAAGTGCAGATCACACATGTATGAATTCATAGATGGCCACTTGAATCTGGTAGATAACTAACCAGTTTTTATACACAACTGCAACCTGAATGTCCCCTATATAGATATAGATTGGAATAATTAAGATGTGGAAGAAGACAGAGATGAAGGAAGAAATAATTGGACATTGAATCTACTAAAACATAATATAGGCTAATTTTCTTAATGTTTCTTTGAAAAGAATTAAAGAGAATGAAAAGCCATCATCATAATTATGTTTCAGTTATTACAGTCAGCTAATGTTTTAAGTGGGATCAACCAAAATAGAACAAAATAATATAAAAATATTTAACGTTTCCTCTTTCAAACAAGAAAGCAAGCAAAAGACTACCTGACTTATGACCACAATTAAGCCTAGCATTTCTGTTGCTAAGTGAGACAGTTGTTAACTGAGTTTTGCCCCATTTTACGGCCTTTCTTGCCAAAGTTGTTAAGGAGGTTGCAAAAGGTGATCACATGACCTCGGGATATGGCAACTATCATAAATATGAATCAGTTGCCAAGCATCTGAATTTTGATTACATGACCATAGGGATGCCACAGCAGTCGAAAGCGTGAAAACAGTCATAAGTTACTTTTTCAGTGCCGTTGTAACTTTGAATGGTCACTAAATGAACTGTTGTAGATTAAATGTTTTATTTTTCTTATATCTGTATAAAATTATTTTCCCAATACAGGATTTTTTAGGCAAATCCGACCCATTTTTGGAATTCTATAAACAGAGTGATAGTGGAAAATGGCAGCTTGTATACCGATCAGAGGTAAGATTTCCAGCGATTCCATCTTGGTTCATCAAGAGTTGTTATATATTAATGGGGAGTTGCAGGTCTATGTATGAAGTTGGGTAGGGTTTCAAATTCAGCAAATAGGTTTGATTTCGACAGATTTTTGTTTTCCTGTGATGTAGAATGGGTTTCTCTAATTTACCATTTCTTCCTTCAAAAGTTTCTGCAGAGCGTCAGACTAGTTTTATTATTCTGAAGCTCCAGTCTCTTGCAAATGTGACAATAAAAGGAGAAGGAAGAATAGAAGTCCTTGGTGCATGCAGAAGTTACATAAAATGCCTTTCGGGGATCAGAGTGACCTCTACCATCTTTGTTTATCTCACTTGCATTCTTTGGTGCAATGTTTGATTATGAGGACAGGGATTCTTGGCCACTGATTTGGACAGTGCAAGGGCCAGCAGGAGTGCTCGACTATGGGAAGGGCCAGGATAGGTTTCAAACTGTGAGTGCAAAGAAGCTTTAGAAATGATTTATAAGTATTCCAGGCAAGCAGTCTCTACAGTTTTAAAAGAAAAAAAATTAAGTGCCTACAGTATAGACTCCAGGTAAGGTGTGGACTGCTTTGGGCAGGCTATTTCCAAAGCATTAGATCAACTCTTTAAAGTTATTCAGCTGCAAAGCTGAACTCTTATTTGCAGAGGTCAGATAAAAAGCACTTTGTGCAAACAGAGTTTCCTACCTCATAAAAAGGTATTTCCATTGATTTGGGAAATGCCTCTCATTGCTATCTCACTTCATTCTATACTGGCCATCAGGAACAGCTTTTCAGAGGCAAAGTAGATTTCTGCCTGTAATTTTTTGGACTCAATTTGTTAATTGTTGGATAACAACAAACAAGTCAATTGGGATGTTATAGAACAGGGGTGTCAAACTTACGACAACACGTCATCACATTACGTATCGCAACTTTTTCCCCCTTCACTAAATGGGGGGGTCGGTGTGGCCAGCACATGATGCATCCAGCCCGCGGATCACGAATTTGACACCCCTGTTATAGAAGAAGGCTTCCCAGACTTGCTCTAGCAATCTTGTAGGTCTAACCAACTTCAACTTTCATCCATGATGGAACTGAAATATTAATTGAGGCACGTATTGAAAATGTATTTAAATATGACTTTGGAAATGAAATAAATTTATTAATTTAAGGAATGGTAACTTTATTTTATTCCTTCATTCATTCAACTTACCGTATTTTTCGTACCATAAGATGCTCCGGATCAAAAGACGCACCTAGCTTTTTGGGAAGAAAACGAGGGGGGGAAATCTGCCTTCACCTCCCAGCAGTTTGCCTCCTTGCAGCAAACAGCAAACAGATTGATCAGCTTCAGCACAGCCTGATTTAGCACAAACAGCTGATTGGCGGTTGAATCTGCCTCCTGGAATACCACCTATCAGCTGTTCTAGGCTGTGGGGATCACTATCGCCACTGCCACCTATCGCCACTGCCACCTATCGCCGCCGCGCACCCCATTTTTGGCCTCCGTGCACCGAATTTTTGGCCTCCGCATGTTCCATTTTCAGCCTCTGTACGCCCCATTTTCAGCCTCAGCGTGTCCCATTTTTGGCCCGTTCCAGGCACCGCCACCTATCGCCACCAAGCCAACCGCCAATCAGCTGCTTGTGCTAAATCAGGTTGTGCTGAAGCTGACCAGGCTGTTTGCTGTTTGCTGGAAGGAGGCAAATTCCTGGGAGGCAGAGGCCGAAGAATGGGGGCTGCCGGGCTTTGGCAACATTCGCTCTATAATACGCAGAGACATTTCCACCCACTTTGGCGGGGAGGGGGGAGTGCAACTTATAGACCGAAAAATGCGGTATATGCCACCCATCTCGCATGGAGGATTACAAGAAATACAATTGTTACTTCAGAAAAAAATGCAATACTATAAGATAATATTGTGGTTGTCTTAGACAAATGTGACCATGACCAGAAAAAAAAAAACAATCTTTGGAGAGCTATAAAAATATGAGAAAACATGTCCTTTCATAATATACATTGATTATAACTATTTAAAACAATATTTTTAGGTAATTAAGAACAATTTAAATCCTTGCTGGAAAAAGTTCAGCGTACCTTTGCAAACATTTTGTAGTGGTGACTTCAACAGACAAATCAAGGTGAGGACAATTATTAATTTCAGACAAGTTATAAACTCATTTTATTCAACTTGTTTTTTGTTCTGATATGATGCCTGATTTTTAGATGAGTTAGAATTAAAACTTATTTATGTATGAGGATTTAATTGGCTTATTATTTATAATAATATAAATAATAATATAATAATATAAATAATTCTCTATCTTCATCTGTTTATTTCTCTGAAATGTACTAGTACTCCCTCCCCTCTGCTTTTGATTGCTTTAAAAGATCATTCAGTATAATTTCTAATATCTGTAATAATTCTATGCTGAACAGCAAAAGTATAGGTGGTCCTCATTTAGTGACTGCAAGTGGTTCCTGTGGCTCAGTCATTAAACAAAGTGTTCGCTAAATGAAAATTATATGACTGTGACTGCACTTAGAATTTTATTTCAGCTTTCCATTGGTAATACAGTATGAGAAGGATACGACCCTAAAAAGCTGGGTGAGCCAACAATAGGGAAGGTTTCTGGATATCAACTCAAGGGGAAGTTGAGTGACAGAACAAGCTCTATAGCCCTTCCCCCCTTACACAATTTTTCTCCCCCACTCTATGAATGCTCACCCATCACTGGGATAATTAACAAAAAGTGAATTAATGTTTGCATGTAGATTCTTTGCAGAGGAAGGGATTACAAGAGAACAAGCAGGCACACAGTGGGGAATACACATCAAAAGGAATTTGCTAGCTTCTGCTGTTTGCTTAGTCCTTTTATGGCTGTAAGCAGGAGCTGCCTAGGAAGCAAACAAAAGCTTTTTAGTGTGAAACTGATTAGGGTCTTGTCAGTATCAGGCAGCAGTGGGAGGGATCTAATTAACTAATTAAAATCAGAGAACTGAGCATGAGGTTAGGACAGCTGTGCTGTGGAAAGATAGCTTGTTAGATAAACTCTCTGTAAGAGGGAGTGGAAAGAAAAATAAGTCAGCCCCAGAACAACACTAATACTTAGTGATTATAATGGTAAACGTTTGACAGAGAGCTTCTGTGAAGTTGCAAATGTGGGCATTGGTCACAAAGTTACCTTTTTCATCACAGTTGTGCTGCAAACAGTTGCTATCGAAGGCAGGTACTAAACGAGGATAACCTGTATATTTAAAAATTATGCTATTGTTATTTAGTATCTACACTTAAGAAATGTATTTTTCTTGAAGACCAAGATTATGAAGACATAAAGTATGAGCTTGCATTTTGTAAAGTAAGTGTCACATATTGTTGATTGTGGTAATATATGAAAACATGACCTGAATGTACCAGAACTAGCTATTTGGGGGGTTTTGGCATAAGATTTTATAGTCTTCATTTATAAAACCAGTATGCTCATGTCAAAACATTCTAGAACACAGTGATTGCAAAACTCATAATTAATCACTTTTTAAAATTATATTTCAGAGTAGTGTATGAAACTGCCTAATATATTTAATTTGGTGATGTTCATTAGAAAAGTCACCTAATAGCCTAGTGATTAATTGTCAGGTGTGAACAGTCAGACACATCAGGTCCACACATGAAGAGTTCAACTAGCTATTTTATTGCTGAAGCCTATACCCAGGAATCTTTTCAGACTGATAGTTTGTATTTGGGTTAGGATAAATAAGATTCAACAGCATGGGGCGAAGGGGGGAAAGCTAGATTCATCCTTTTGTGCTTGCATAGAGATTCCAGACTAATTCATTATTTGACGACGACTCCTGACTAGGCCTATCTCTGACATCAATATAACATTTCAATGTTTGATTTTAACTTAGATTTTAAATACCACCATTCAATTTTCACAACCTGGGGTTGAATGTAAAAAAGCTACAGGATAGGATCTGACATTTTATGTAGAAGAAATCTTTTAAGACTACTACTAATAGATACTAATACAGCATTATGAATTTTAATCCTGGACATAAACTGTTTCAACTCCTACCCTCAAAACGATGCTATAGAGCACTGCACACCAGAACAACTAGACACAAGAACAGTTTTTTCCCAAATGCCATCACTCTGCTAAACAAGTAATTCCCTCAACACTGTCAAACTATTTACTAAGTCTGCACTACTATTAATCTTCTCATCGTTCCCATCCCCATCTCCTTCCACTTATGACTGTATGACTGTAGTTTTGTTGCTTGTATCATTTGTACCCTATGACTATCATTAAGTGTTGTACCTTATGATTCTTGATGAACGTATCTTTTATGTACACTGGGAGCATATGCACCAAGACAAATTCCTTGTGTGTCCAATCACACTTGGCCAATAAAATTCTATTCTATTCTATTCTATTCTATTCTATTCTATTCTATTCTATTCTATTCTATTCTATATTCTATTCTATTCTATTCTATTCTATTCTATTCGTGGTTTATAAGTAACACATCATAAGCATAAATTGAAATAATTAAACTATGATTTCTTCCTCTGTTGGGAGAAAAGTTTCAAAAATATGAAAAAATTCAGAAAAGGTAGACATGAGAAGGTTGGATGAAATAAGAAACTGATGGATTAGAAATACGTAGCTGTCCCGTGCTAAGATAAGCTTACGCTAAAAAAATACAGTGAGTTCCTTCTTCCTCTTGAATGGGATATGATCCTGGATTAAAATCTTTTTTCTATAGTATTTCCTTCTTGCAACAGCATGTTCTTTGTTTATCCTCCTATAGAAAAAAACTTAGAGGTATGCAGTTTCTCCTGTTTAGTTAAAGCTGCTTGAGAGAAGACAACAGACAAGGAAAAGTAGTTGTCATTAATAATATTCTGTTATTTATTTCAAATGTCCATACCATTTATTCTTAGATAGTTGCTTCATAAATGGAGAAGGGCCTTTTATTCTTAGTTTTATAGTCACCACGAAAGCACAAAACCATTATATCTTATCACAATCCAAAGTAACACTATCCTGCTATTGTTAGTAATATTAGTAGATTGATTGAATAAATGCCATCAAATTGGTGTCAACTCTCAGTGGCCACCTAAGTAAATTCTCCCCATATGATCTGTCTTTAATTATTAATAGATTAGCTTCCTTTAAAGGTTAACACAGGGAATTTGCTCTTAAGGCTGTACAGCTAGTTTGCAGATATTAATAGCCCAATTCTATTATTCAGTAAATTTTGAAATATTAATAACTCAGCATCTGGAAAATGCAGTGATTACCCAATTAAACAAAAAATGTAATTCCTACGTTACCATCTAGAGGGATATTGGAGTTAACATTTTTTGGGTGAATAAAATATAGTTGCATTTTTATGCTTTCCCAATCTTGCCATTGTAAGGGCCTATTTACACTAAATTTTATATTCCAAAATATTCATTGCTTCCTTAATTAATTTATTAAAATATTATTTATCGCTTGAACTATTGTATATATTCCATGCCTTAAAAACTTGCTGGTGAAGAAGGATCTTTTCTTTGCTAAGGTATCTCTTGAGTGTTCTGAGTCAGTCAACATTGACTAGAAGGAGTTAGTGGATCTCCAGCCTAAATAAATCCCACTTTTGGATACTCATTATTGCATTTCCTATGTATATATTTATTTGGGGGGTTGTTTATGGGAGTTGCAGTTCCTCTAAGCGTAACATTTGCAGACCCACAATTAGGAGCTGTATTTGAGAGCGGTTTATCATAGTGCTACTTGTATTATCATTTGTCTCTTCAGTGAATCAATTTTCAGCCATTCTCATGTGGGGCATATAAAAGTGATAAGCAAATCTTTGCTAGCTGAGACTTGCCACATGTGGCTTATGACTACAAGTGTAGCTCAAGAATATGGGGAAGCTGTAGAGGAGCACTTGGTGAATATTTAGAGATCACTGATAGTCCATAGGTCATATTTGAGAATCACTATTATTATTTTATAGTCCTCCAGAGATTTTGTCTTCCACTTCATTCAGAAGAAAATTTAACTATCCATAGATTTTGAAACTAGCATCATTAGTAAGCAGATGGTTAGTGTAAAGAGAACTGTATGTTTTGGAAGTTAGATAAAGGCTAGTGAAGAGATTAATGATTATTTATGAGTTATATGATGTAAAATGCAATTCTGATGCAGGTGTTGCTGTAATTATTGAGATGCATCCTTTTTCTTGCCCGAAAAATATCTTGTACTTTTGAATTTTGCTTTGTAATTAAAGTAGTAGCAAAGATTACCTTCTACTTTTGTATCTAATGTAATGTAATCTAATGCCTCTGGTCTTTTCTATCAGCGTGACTGTCTTAAAAGATTTTGCTTTTAAGTTTTAAGGCCTCTTTATTTCTAGTCTGTGATATTTTCATCTACAATTTTAGTCCAAAATATGTGTCATTAAAAGTTGATTGCAAGCAAATATATTTAGGATGAACATATTACGCAATATTTACAGCGTATTCATAAACACTACACATAAAACTTAGCCCTGTACTGTTAGTGTATCACAGGTAAGCAAGAACAATAAGATGAAAGTCGTGTTTTCCTTAAAGATATCGGCATTATTCAAATATCTTTTAAGCCCTGATACAAAACAATATCTCTATGATTTCCAGATTTTTATATTTTATGCTGAACATTTAATAACATGGACATTCAGATCATATTTTCCTTGGTGGTTTTTTTTTTTAGTATGAACCTTGCAGTTTATGCATGAATGGATGTTCTCATAAAACCTCATAAAATAGAGAAGAATTATGTGGTTCAGTCTTGTCATATTTTGTACAATTCATGCAACTACTTGCTGTTGGGTATCTTATCTTTAAGTTCTGTTTTAAACTCATCTTGACCTTACGTTGCCTATGCCAGCCTTTCCCAATCTGATATGCTCCAGATTTATTAAAACCACAACTCCCAGACATTTTCTACCAGCAGTATTCTGAGAAGTGAATATCAACATATCTGGAGGGCATCGGACTAGGAATTACTGTTTATGCTGGCACATACAGTACTTAAGGTTTCTGCATCTGTTTCCCAGTTGAATGCTTATTTTCTGTAATTGGATTATTTGATCCTTGGATCAACGATGCATATTTTTAAAAATATGCTTTGTATCCAAGTTGCCTTCCCATTGCATAGTGAACACCTATTATATTACATAGTGGTCCTTGAGGACTCATTTGGGGGTTTCTTTTTTACTATTAGGTTGCAGTTAGTGATATGGATGACAACACCAGTTCAGACTTGATAGGGGAATTCATATGCAACGTCTCAAAGCTGTTGGAAGCAAGAGATCAAGTGGTGAGCAGCAGTCATTCTCCTTGTCTATTGCTCTCTGTTTTCTTTCCTTTCAGGTGCACTGTTATGATTATGATAGTGATGGGTCACATGATTTAATAGGCAGTTTTGAAAGTACCCTGTCCCAGATACAGAAGGCAGGTGACAGTTCTCCGGTGAGCTTTTGATTTTACATTATTTGATTCGTTTAATCATTGTATTCTTTTTCCAAGAAAGATAATAAAATATTATTTTCATTCTCCCAATATTTTTTGTCCAGGTGTATGTTTGTGTGTGTGTGTTTATGGAGGAAAAAACAAGTTATATATGTTTCACAGTTATATTTTTCTTTCTTTTGAGCCTTCCATGAAAATAACATTCTGATTCTTATGAATCAAAACTGGTTGAGTTAGGAAAGCAGTTATATGGCTGAGTTGGTTGCAGCATTAATATAAGTAAATTTTCTCTAGTTGAATACAATTCTTCTGCTGAATTGAAAGGTAGCATAATAATCGAGTAATTTATAATATAGATTTAATTTTCCAGTGTGTTCTCAATGGAGAACTTCTCAACTTCTCAATGATTATTAGTTTTCTGCTACACCAATTGGGAGTCCAATATTTAATTCTCTGTCTATATTAGACTGCTCTCCCAGAGGATTCACAAACTGAGAGGATAACTCCAAGGTCCCTTCCAGCTCAATTCTGATTATTAACTGTAGAAATTCTCTATTGAAATTTGGTTTAAATGCACATGATTTGTTACAACTCAATAAGCTGATTTTGTATGTATACCTTTCATATAGGTTGAATTTGAATGTATTCACCCTGAAAAAAAAAGAAAAAAGAAGAGTTACAAAAATTCTGGCATTATTAGATTGAAATCCTGTAAGGTATGAATAATTTCATTTCATCCAGTTGATGTTTCTGTCATCATAAGGTAAAAATTGTAATACTGTAATGGTTTTGTTTTTCACAGATTGAAACAGAATATTCATTCCTGGATTATATCATGGGTGGTTGCCAAATTAACTTCACTGTGAGTATCAAATCATGTATTTCAGAGGTGGGTTTCAGCAGGTTCTGACCAGTTCTGGAGAACCGGTAGTGGATATTTTGAGTAGTTCGGAGAACTGTAGTAAAAATTCTGACTGGCCCTGCCCCCATCTATTCCCTGCTTCCCAATTCCTAGCTGATCGGGAGGAAATGGGGATTTTGCAATATCCTTCCCCTGGAGTTGGGTGGGAATGGAGATTTTGCAGTATCCTTCCCCTGCCATGCCCACCAAGCCACGCCTACCAAGCCATGCCACACCCACCAAGCCACACCCACAGAACTGATGTATTTGATTTCTAGGTTAAATGTAAGGTCCAGCATTTATATTTTTCTAAATAGTAATTGCATGGTAACATTTGCTAAGATGCTTTTTTAAAAAATAAAATAAAAATAAAGATAGAAATGACTATCTTTTTATTCTTTTAACAGGTGGGGATAGATTTTACTGGTTCCAATGGAGATCCAAAGTCACCAGATTCTCTTCACCATATTAGTCCAAATGGGATAAATGAATATCTCACTGCTATCTGGTGTGTGGGTGGTGTGGTCCAGGATTATGACACGTATGTTAAATTTACCTTCCTTAGTTTATTTACTTACTAAGGCCTAGAAAGATTACAAAAGGTCCATTGTTATAAACTATATTTCCTTTTAACTGGTAGTTTGTTTCATGGAGCTAGAAGTTGCTGCCAACATGTTTTGATACTAAGATTAATTCATTGTCTACTGTGCCTTTGACATTTTTATTGGTTCTTTTTGAGTGAAAACTGTTAATCCACTGCCTCATAAAGTAGCACTGTGTGTTTAACATTGTATTATAAAAGTTATGAGTGAACTATATTTTAAGAACTGCTATGACTTCTTACATGATAAAGAATATTAGAATGCCATTTCTTCTTCAGTTTAAAAGAGACTTGAATTTATAACCTAGCTTTCTGAACATTACCACTTTAGAAAAGATCATGCTAACTACAGCTATATGTAGCTTCAGTTAGCTTTGGTCAATTTATACTTAAATATGATTTATTGTGTTCAACATGCAGTTAAAACAAAATAAAAATATTGATCTGAGTATTTTTATTTCGTTTGGTTCATTTTTCAGTGATAAGCTGTTTCCTGCCTTTGGATTTGGAGCTCAAGTTCCTCCAGACTGGCAGGTGGGTTTCTTACTTTAATTACTTTATAAATTTTTAGTTACTTTTGATTCCATGTCTTAATATGTCTGTCTTCTTAGGTTTCCCATGAATTTGCATTGAACTTTAATCCTGCAAACCCTTATTGCCAAGGTAATCATTTATTTTTCTTCTTCTAATAATATAATAATATATATTATATACTATATAATAAGAATATATATATTATAATAAAGAACAAAAAAACGAGGGATTTTTCATTAAAAATCATAACAAGAACAACAATAGTTTTGAGAACAATTAGTATTTGGGCATGATCATTACTGTAGCATATCTAAGGATCTGAATTTTAGAAGTCTTTATTCACTGTTTAAAAGAATATAAATAGTATTATGATTTCACCTTATAGTAAAGTTTTGGTTTGTATAACATTCGGTTTGGGATAAAATATTAGTGTAATTAGGGGAACAATTGATTTATAAAAAATAAAACAGGATCTTGCATTTCTTAGGACGGAAACAGCTCCAGTTTATTATACATTATATCCAAGAAATAATTTGTTTTAGCTCATACTTATTTAAAAGAATAAAGTTTGAATTTTGTTTAATAATATAATACTGGATGTATGTGATATATGTTATTGAGTGCAGTCTAACCCATTTTAATGCAATAACTTAATGCAAAAACAAAACCTTTCAAATTTTCTGGAATTCTTTATGAGGCAAAATGATTTTGGTGTTTGTTTGTTTGTTTGCATCTCACCTTTATCATTTTTACAAATAACTCAAGGTGCTGAACACATCCAACACACCTTCCGCCTCCTATTTTCCCCACAACAACTCTGTGGGTTGGGCTGGTTCAAAGTCACTCAGCTTCTTAGAAGTTTTTATTGAAGCATTTAATGAAATTTTTGAAGTATAATTGAAATTAATTTTTGTTGATGGCCAACACAACTGCTTTTTTGTGTTGCTCTTTTGCAACGCAAATCACTTGTCTCCTTTAATCTTATCCAACACTGAAATAATTGTTGAAGGCCTTTTCCAAATCACTTTGCCATCTGAAGTATGGCTGATATCTGTGAGAGAATCCTTTTTATTGTTTGGCAAGATGATGAAATTTTCTCTCAAAACATTCTAGTTCCTTCATACCTCACTTCTTGGGATTTTTTAAGAGTCAACTTTTCTTAAATGATATTGTCATAAACAAAAATATAAAGGCCATTCTGTTAACAGTTTCAACATAAAGACGAATAAAATATTTAGAAATAAAATTAAAACTATCCAAAATCTGTTAAACCATATAGTTTGGATTGTAGAATTTCTTAAAGTTACATAAACATTTTAGGTACGGTAAAAATTTAATTTTTAATTTTGAATGACATGTTTGTAGTAACATGCCTTTAGGCAAGATAGCCACCATAATCTCATAGTACAATATACTATTGTTAATAATGTTTTTATCATCACTTTCCTCTTAAAAGATGAAATATTTGGTATTTTACCACCATGCTAATGGGAATGAGTGAAATGAGAATACAGATAGTCTTCAGGTTGCAACCATTCAAATTTACAGTGGCACTGAATGAGAGTGACTTATGACAACTATTTGGAGTTCCGTCTGTTCCAGTTTCCCTGCGATCATATGATTGTGATAGGGCACTTGTCTCTTCATTACATCACAGTGAGCTATTTCTGATGTTCTCTGCTGCCTTCTAACAAACAAAATCAATGGGAAGCTAGAAGGAAGTCAGAAGTTGCGACAATGTACATCACACATTCTTCATTTAATGACTGCAACCAGGACTGCCAGAATTGCCTTTGCTAAGCAACACAGTCACATTATGTCATGCTTCACAACTGCATTGGTTAGTGATAGGAGTTCCGAGTCTCAATTGCTTTATAACCCAAGAACTACCAATAGGTAAATAATCCCAAAGGTGCTTTTTCAAGAGGCAACTGGACTTTCTGGTAAAAGCACCTTTGGGACAACCATGACCTGGATGACTGAGAATCTCCATAGACATATAGGTAAATAACCAACCTAATTCAAGTAGACTGCTATTCCCATTTCTTTATTGAAAGATTTGAAAAATGGGTACAATATTGTGTCCAAAGTTTTTAAGTAATTCTGCTATTTCCTTGTTTTAGGAATCCAAGGAATTATAGATGCCTATCGACAGGCTTTGCCTCAGATTCGTCTTTATGGTCCAACAAACTTCTCTCCAATTATAAATCATGTTGCTAGATTTGCTGCTCATTCAATGCAAGAAAAAACTGCTTCTGTGAGTTGGTTTGATGTTGTTTTGTTTTACACATTTACTTTTCATTTAATTTAGGAAGCTGAAATTCAGGTTGTCACAAATGCTTCATAAGGATTACGTGGTTTGAGGGCCACCACACCAAAAACATGTTATTCTTTGATACAAAAGTTATTTACATGTAATAATTATGTTTTAATCCCTAGTTACTGGCCATCCAGATGTTAATAAATTGCAACTTTCAGTAGCCTCAGCCAAAATTGGGGATGCTGACCATTGTAATTCCACACCGTTAAAAGCCTTCAGGCTGTCCAGGGAAGACAGATCATTCAAAGAGAAGCTTCAGTTTCCAAAGGAGACACATCTGTTCTTCTTTCCTCCACAACCTCTGATTAAACATATAAGCCTTTTGCTATTTTAGTAAAAGTGGAACAAGTTTAAGATATTTTCTGCCATCCAGCAACCCTCCTATCCTTGGCAGAAATCTCAGCCAGTTATTACACCTGACTTCCTAAAAAGGCTCTTCTCAACTCTCCTCTTGTAGGAACAGCTGCCTGCTTATCTGCCTCTTCCATAGAAAGCTTTCTAACTACATTGAGATTTCTTTCACCAGGACAAACCCTCTGGTCACCTTTTCCATGGGGGCAGATTGGGGAAATTCTGCATGGAAGAGTGCTATAAATCTTTTCTTTTGACTGCTCTTTTTTCCTTTACTTTTCTCATGACTTTCTTATCTCAAAGCCCAAGTTTGAAATGTGTGAGCTGGGGAGAACCAAAGAATGGTATTGTTTGCTGCTTTATTTTGCCAATTAGTTTGTGGGGGAGAAATCAATGAGAGATCTGCAGCCCAGAGTACTCATGTCTATCATATGTGGAAAACATGCTGCTATCAACCTAGCACTGAGGTGATACTGTAGCCCTGGCAGCCTCATGTGACTTCATCTTGATTCTTCCCTGTGATAAGTGGGGAATTGCCACCATTGCTTCTGGGGTTTTTTTTTAGCAATTGGGTGATAGCCACAACTCAACATCACAAACAAGCAATATGCACCACTTCTCCCTGTAATGACCGGATCTGCTCTAGCCTAGCGGTCATCAGCGCTTCAGAGTAGGCCAAGGCAGAAAACAGAGTATAGGGATTATATAAATGCTACTTTATTATTGTAGGATATAATAAGAATTTTGAAAGCCTGCTAGAGTTTCTCTCTTGAATCAACCAGACTCTTTAGTGAAGGGGAATATTGAGTCTGTTTCTCATGCCTTCTCCTTTCTCAAGACTGTCTCTTATTTTCTCCTAATCATTTATGCACTTCTTCTGCAAGATTATATATGAATCCTTATGATAATAAGGCACTGGCACTAATTGAGTGCCAGTGCCAGGCTTAACCTCCAGTTGCCTTTTCACCAGTCTTGCCCTCCAGGCCTGAGGAAGACAGATCCAAAGAGAAGAAAACAGGGTGGCGTCTGCCTGCATTCAGGATCCATGTCCATTTGTTCCCAATTTCCACAAAAAGCCTTCAGGCTTTCTTGGAAGGCACTGGAGGCAATTGAGTGAATGCACGAATGCAGATTGTTCAAGGCAAGCCAGGATGAGTGGATGAACCATAGATGGGCTTCAGAAAATATGACTGTATCTGTTCTTTGGGCCATGAGTTTGAGACCTCTTTCCAAAGATGAAGCTAGACACATCTGTTTAGAAAAAAAATCTATAAAGTAGAAGCTATTACTGAAAAGAACGTATCTTAATGTCACACCCATGTATAACTGATATAAAAATATAGGCAGTTCTTTGAGTGTCCTCTAAAATAAATTAAACAAAGCAAAACCTGAATGTAATTATTGAGATCAGAACTGATAATTAAAAATAATTACACTGTTCTTTCCAGTCCATTTTAGTATATAAGCTTTATTGACTTAATTTTTATTGGTTGGTCTAATTTTTTGCAGCAATACTATGTTTTACTGATAATCACAGATGGGGAAATAACTGATCTGGACCAAACTAGGCAAGCCATCGTAAATGCTTCCAAGCTGCCCATGTCTATCATTATCATTGGTGTTGGCAGTGCTGAGTTCAAAGCCATGGAATTTTTAGATGGGGATGATGGTGTCTTGAAGTCATTGGCAGGGGAGCCAGTTGCACGAGATATTGTCCAGTTTGTGCCTTTTAGACAGTTCCAAAATGTAAGTTTCCATATTCATTTATTTTCTTTATTGTATGTGCTTTTATGCTGCTTTAAACATTTTGCTTTCAAGATGTTAAACTACCAGTAACTAAAGAATACGGACCAGGGCTTAAGAATCCTTTTCCCCTAGAGATTAAATTGATCCATTAAATAAACTCTGCAGTAAATTAAAATTGGAAGTCCCCATTATCTCGAAAGTCAAAGGTTTCTCTACTCCAGTTGCAAACAGCAGTGTTGATTGTGAATCAAGATAAATAACTCTATGAGACATTTTATATCAAGAAATGTAAGCTTGACTTGGTATGTCTTAATAGGTTAATTTGAACATACTCTTGATGATAGCAGTATCTGGAGCACTAATCTGATGTAATCATTCAGAGTTCTAGAAGGTTATTGAACTTTTTTTTAAAGATACTGGGTTTTTTTCCCCAGAGGCAGAAACTTGTAACAGATTTAATTCTGCCCATTTCTTGGCCATATTTAACAGCATAAGAAGGCCTCTTTCTTTGGATAAGAAATGTGAGCTTCCTGTCTGTATTTATTATTCTGTTTTACTATGATTAGTGTCTAGTTAGGTAAAATGTTGCATCTATTCCAGTGTTAGTCAGATTCAATTTTGAATTCTGCTTAAAATCTGCTTGCAGTATTTGGATTAAAAAACAACCAATATGATCCACATTCACAAGGGTGTGACAAAATGTGTGGGAGGCAAGATATATTCTTTTTCTACTTTCTTAACCAATTATTTTAAGAAATTTAAAAATTACTGCTTTGTATGCTGGTATGGTAAAATGTAAAAGATACTTGAGGCAAAGTAGAGTTTTGGAAATGCATAATTAATCTTATTATTTTTAACTGAAATGATTCAGTTTTACTAATTCTGGGTAGCAGTACGAAAACTGGGCATTTCATTGCGTATTCTTGTATGGTATTTCCTGTTTTTATCTATTTTCTCTGTTAAGTTTCTTCTTATATTGTGAAACGTTACATGGAAAATAATATGTCTTATATCTGTGTGGCATTCATGACTTAATATAATACATTTTCTTTTTCATAGGCTCCTCGGGAGGCACTTTCCCAGGCAGTATTGGCTGAAATCCCTAAACAACTAGTCTCCTACTTCAAGAAAGCTGGCCTGACTCCTATAAAATTGCCTTCAGAAAAGAAACCATAAAGCAAAGAATATTTTTATTGCTTAAATGTACAGTAAAGAAAATAATGCTGCCGACAAAAGGTTTTTTAATGAAACCATTTATCTTCTGGCATCTCAAAAACATATATGTGGTTCTGCATATATTGCTCATATTATATGCAGAAAATGTATAGGAACTGTACACATATAGGAAATATATAGGAACTCTGATGAATATTATTAAGAATCTAGTGGCTATCTCAAATTATAGGATTGACTTATCTGTTTGCATTCTGCATATCTGCACACACTTTATATAGCATGGAATCAAATTGAAGAAACTTGGGTTAGAACAAGATTAAAGCTTTACAGTATAGTTTTTCTGTTAAAATTATATAACCTGAATAGGTCTTAGTGGTTTTGGAAAAGTGATGATACTAGGTCACTAAATGGTTGATGGTCTTTGAGACATAATCGTTGTAACCTCAATACTATATTATGTTTGGCACAAGCTTATACTTTATGCAACATAATCTGATATTATGATAGAAGTTCAGATATGTTACATATATAGGGAATTCACTAAAAAAAAAGTTGACCTAGGCATGAACCTCTAGCTGCTGCGAACCTTTTCAGTGGTATAGAAATTTATGTGTGTATATAATACACAATATATATTATATATTATAATATATAATGATAAATGATATATTGTATATATATCTCTATATACATCATTTATTATATATTCCTGGACAATTTCTTGTCTGTAGAAAGACAAATCTTCTTGCACTGTATTAGCATTGCCTCCTTAATTGTTGTGGGTCTTTATGAAATGACAAATATTAAAACTATTTTCTTGATAAAGGAATTTTACTATACATTACCAAAGCTGAATACAAATCAATATTTAATGTTTTAAATAATGCTGTTTACATTCAGATTTGTTTCTTAAGGCATTTTGGTTCTTATATTTCAAATTATCTTTAAAGTATATTTCATTTATGTATTTGATTGAAACTTAGTGGAGAAGTGGCAAGAAAGAATGAGAAAAAAATGAGTATAATCTTCAAGAATTGCTATGTCGCTGATCCATAAGTTGCAGGATCCTTGAATACTTTCAGTTTAGTTTAGACTAAATACTTTCAGTTATAGTTTTGGAAAATTCATTTCATATTTTCTATAATTTTGGAGTATGAAAGCTTTTTATAAGAAAGTTCAAATCTTAATTGATCTAAAGGAAAATGGGTTTGAATAAATTTAATGATCAGAAATATCAAATATTATTTACAAATCCAAATATAAGGAAATTAAATCTGTGCTTAGATAGTGAAATAGCTTACCTAATGCTGAATTTGCAGTTTGATCCAAATAGAGCTGCTTTGTTAATGAATACATCAAGCAAAGGTACTTTGACTACAGTAAAGTAATTGATTACAACCATTCGTTTAGCCACCGTTCAAAGTTACAACAGCAGTGAAAAAGTGACTTATGACTGACCTTTGCACGTAGAACCATTGCAGCATCCCCGTGGTCACATGATCAAAATTTGGGCGTTTGGCAATTGTGATGCATTTACAATAGTTGCAGTGTCCTAGAGTCACGTGATCACTTTCCCATCTGGCTTTGAAGAAGCCGAGTAAATGGAGGAAGCTGGATTTGTTTAACAACTGCAGGATTCACTTAACAACCACAGTGATTTGCTCAACAACTGTGGCAAAAATGGTCATAACATTAGGTACAACTCACTTAATAACCACCTTGCTTAGCAGTGGAAATTTTGGACCCAAGTGTGGTCGTGAAGACTACCCCTATAATCACATTATATTCATCATATTCCATTCCATCTCAGTTGAAATTAACTCTGTAGTAATAATATTGTCTCCATTTTCAAACCCTTGAGAAAAGTTGCTGTTGCTGCATTTTTTAGACAGATTTAGATTTGTTCTCTGTCGTGACAGAATGCAGGACACACACAATAGATTTAAGTTTTAGTTTTCCACAATGGAACCACTCCGAAGAGATTGCATCCTTTTTGCTTTTGAATGTTTTAGGATTTCTAATTCAATAGGGGTTTAGATTCAATTTGCAGGGCCTACCTACACTTGTACCAGGACGATAACAATTGATTTCTAAAATGGTAAAATAAATAATACAAATTTAGACTGTAGTTGAGAAGCACTCAGCAACTTTAATACTTATTTGTATTAAAAAAAATATTTCTCAGAAGTAGAATATAGTGTTTTTGTATTTGGAGGAATATTAGAAGGAATTTGTACTCTTTAGATTTTTTGATTCTGCCTTTATTACTTTTATAAATATATCAAAGCTGAGAACATATAGAATATTCCTTTCTATTTTCCTCATAACAGCAACCCTGTAAAGTGAGTTGGGTTAAGAGAGAGTGCATGGCACAAGATCATGCAGCAGAATTTCATTCCTAAGGCGGAACTAGAATTTACAGTCACTTGGTTTTTAGGCCAGCACTTTAACCACTACATCAAACTTTTAAAATGTTTAAGCCAAATTTTTAAAAGGTATGTCCAGCCTTTTTGAAAATTGCCTGTTTGGACAATCTTCTATTGCACTGTTTGATTAAATGTTTAATGGAAATAATGTTTCTAATGTAAGAATTCCATTCTGTATTAAATCTCCTTATAAAACATAAGCCTCTTATTTGAATCAAGCGTCTCGGTTGTGGATGAAAACAGTTTTCAATGAATTACATGGGGAACTTGGGGAGAATCCTAATAAAGACATAATCAATAATATGAGCATTAGTATAAATGTATATTTGCGCATTAGTATAAATGAATCTTGAATGCTCTTTGAATATTTTGTTAGCATAATCAAAGGCCATGCTGATGACAAATTCTGGAAGCTGGAGTCCCAACATATGCCAGGCTAAAGAATCTGATCTGACAGTGAGAAATGTGATGTGAGCCATTTTCAAGACAACTATTTCAGTGGGTTTTTTTTTTCCAGGATATTTTGATGCCTACCTTCAGTTTACACACACACAAACTGACAGTTCATTTTATTTCCACAAAGATAATGGTAGAATCCTCTGTACCTAAGGGCATTAAGTAGTGGGGTGGGCCAGGGAAGCTGTGTGCGCTCACACATCTTTGCTTAATATGTCCAAGATATGATTATTTGAGGTGGTCATTTATGCTTGAAGTGAGCAGTACCCATTTAGTTGTTTTCTTGGCTACCAATGATATTCTCAGGTGTCTTCTCTAATCCCAAAGTTCAAAAGTCAGTATTTCTGCCTCATTTTTTCAACTTTCACTTCCGTAGAGTATACAGGAAAAAAAAACATTGCCTGCATAATTTGTAGGTCTAGACACATCTTAGCATCTGAATATCTTTTCTAAGGTATTAATGGATAATCTACCTATACCTTATTTTTTGGCTCCTGAATCTTTTAACATTGATCCCAAAAGGCAGAAGCTATCTAACACTTCAGTAGCTTTATTTCTTTTTTGAATTTTTTTTTGTTTTATTCACAAAGTTAAAATACAAATTCCAAAAAAGAGAAAAATACAAAAAAGTAAAGTTAAAGAAGACATTAAAAAGTGCATTAAAACACATAGATTTCACCCCTAGTTGAATACTGATAAATACATTTTAAGAATAGTGTTCCCCTCCATCACACAACAGGCCCAGAGTTTATGAACTTCTACAACTGTTTAGCCAACCATTTTGACCCTATATCTACTATATAAGAAAAAATAGTTAACAGGTAAAACCACCTGCAAAGTTAAACTTCTCACTGTTATGTTGTATTTATTTTCTAGAAAACCCACTATGGCTTCTGATTTGCCATAAACTGCAATCATTACCTCTGATCTGTTCAGGATCAAATATCCCCAATCGATTCTTAATGATAAAACACTTTCTTAAATTTTTACTGGGATCTTTCCCAACAATTGCATCTCATCCCCCAAAGTCATAAATATCACTGTGTCAGGGTTCCAAGTAGCACTCCCAATGAAAGAAGACTCAGAGGCTAGAAGTTTCTCAAAGTTCCATTTTATTAGAGATGTCATATTGGCACATTTGGGAAAACTGGAATCTGAAAGCTTCCAGGTTTTCCCAACCCAAAAGAAAGTCCAAGTCCCTTTCCCTGCACCCACATGTCCATCACATGGACCAATCAATACAAGTCCCAACTGGAGATGCCTTCCAGTCATGCCACTCCAGGTGCAGGCTGGATGTCCTTGACTCTCAGAGAAAAGAATGTTATGGCTAGATATCCCTGCAACTCCATGCAATCCCCCCTCCCAGTTTCCCACAGCACTAAGTGTGACAGCCCTGAAGATCCAAAGAAAAAGATGGAGTCCTGGTGGCGCAGTGGACTAATTCACTGTTATTAAGATCAGCCGCTTGCAATTACTGCAAGTTCAAATCCCACCAGGCTCAAGGTTGACTCAGCCTTCCATCCTTTCTAAGGTAGGTGAAATGAGGACCCAGATGTGGGGGCAATAAGCTGACTTTGTATAAATATACAAAAGTATGAAGGCTATTGCTTAACGCACTGTAAGCAGCCCTGCGTCTCCGGAGAAGGGCGGCATATAAATCAATTTTTTTAAAAAAATGGCCTCCAGGGCTGACACACTGCAGCATTTGTTGTTTAAAGAATCTTCCTGTAAGTTGAAACTCAGTATCTCTTGACAATTGTTTCCAGATTGGATACAAGTCCATTCCCCAATCTCCCATCAGTCTTCTTGAGAAAGTTCTTAAGAACTTTCACAACAAAAAGTAAATAGTTCCTCAAGGATAAGAGAAATAGATGTACCATAACAGAATGTCTTCAGAAAAAATTGAGATATTTCCCTCAGTAAAAAGTGAATAGAAAAAAGGGAAGTTCCCATTAGAGGTTAAAAGAAATAAGATCAAAGCTTTTAAAAAATAGTAGAATACAAAATCCTTGTAGTAAAAATCCGATATAAATGTAAATCAAATTAGATCCCTTTCACTACCCAGATGAGAGTCCTCTTGCCATCGACTTCCATACAGTGAAAGCAAAGGTGATTCACAACTCCAAACTAAAGCAGTAAAAAGATGCAAAAATACACATTTAAGTTCAGCAAGGGCTTAGAATAAATCAGCATTCAACCAGTCAATTAACAGTTGAAAATGAAAAAGAACTTCAAAAACATACAGTTAAAACCGAGGTGTGCTTTAAAAAACAAAGCAAAGCTGCAAGGAAAAGATGGAGACCCAACCGTTCAGCTGTTTCTACCAACAATTGCAACAATTGAGATTCCCCTTTCCAGGTAGATACAAGGTCATCCAAGGATAATCTTAGATCATTCCTACTTGTTCCTGTTCAAATCTGGGAGCATGCCATTAAAGAACCAGTTTTGGTAGCAAAATCAGTTGTTTGTGACAGGAAAAATAATGCCCCCCCCCCCTCAGCATGCCATTTTCGAAAGAACTGTATAGTATCTTCATTCTGAAGTTTAGTCGCTGTATCTATTTTCATGAGTTTGGTTTCCTTTATATGTAATTTTAGTCCCATTTCTTGACTCTACTTCTTAACTTTGACTGCTAAAGCTTGCAGATCATTTGCATTTTGGCTATCAGAATAGCATCACTTTTCTCCAATCCATCCCTCAATATTTATTTAGCATATAAGTTAAATAAATAAAGGAAGGCATACAGTCTTATGTCCATGTGGTTTTCTTGTAAATACTGTAGTGATTTACTATTGCCTTTTTCTGCACAGTATGAAATTATGCCTTTACTTGTGTCACTCGAGATCTTCCACTCCCAAGTATTTCCTCTATTACTGCTGCACATTATAAGTGTCTGCTTGCTTTAGCTGGGCAGTTGAGTAGCCTTAATGCCTTGGATAATCTTGCTGGGATAATATATTCTTGGCACGCACTCCAGGCATTCTTTGCTCATTCCTCCCAGGAACATCGTTATCCTTACAACAATAAGGTAGCACAGAAAAACTTGTTAGCTGAAATAGAAATAGTGTCTATCTATTGTTGAGAAGATATATCCATCAGGTTCAGTTCCAAGCCGGGAGAAAGACACTGGAAACATGGAGGCTGATTGGAAAGAAGATTTATTGATGAAGCAGAATCGCATGGATACTGGGCAGCTGACTACATGGAGTTGAGTGTGAGGGGTTTTTATACCTTCTTTTGGGCATTGCACTTGAGCTTCCTATTCCTGTGCAAGAACATGTATTCTATTGGCTGTTGTCAAACTCCCATGGGGCCATGTAGCTGACTCCATAGGTTGCCTGAGAAGCTTGGTTGAAGGTTCTGAGGGTGATGCAATGTCCTTAGGAGACTGTGCAATGTAGTGAGCTCTGTATTTTAGTGGGTTAATCCTATTATGTTCTGAAGGGTCATGTCTTAATCCCTACACCATGTAGATAGACTGGCCCAGTCTTTCTTAATAGGCACAAAATATTTGCTGGGAGCAGGGAGCTGGGGCTCGGAGTTTTTGTCTCCCTTAAGATTTTTTATTTCTTTTTTAGGGGAAATATAATATTCTGCCTTTTTAATATTTCCTAAAATATTTCATTCATCTAGGAGAGGGGTGGGTGCTAACTTTTTACATTAATAAGAATTGCAAGTGGATCAGTGGTGGGATTCAACATTTTTTACTACCGGTTCTGTAGGTGTGGCTTGGTGGGCCTGGCGTGGCTTGTGGGTGTGGCTTGGTGGGCGTGGCAGGGAAAGGTTACTGCAAAATCCCTATTTCCTCCCGATCAGCTGGGACTCGGGAGGCAGAGAATAGATGGGGGCGGGGTCAGTCATAGGTGGTATTTACCAGTTCTCCAAACTACTCAAAATTTCCACTACCGGTTCTCCAGAACTGGTCAGAACCTGCTGAATACCATCCCTGAAGTGGATACACCTACAACACATTCTATCAAAAAGGATCTGACTTGTATCTTAATAGTCTCTGCATCAATTAAGTACTGTATAAGCATTTTCACTGCCCTCTGGTGGTTCTCAATTGAAAGGTTAGTGCCCTATGAAATACAATTTGCTAAGGGCTGTTCCAAAAGGTGAGAAGAAGCCTGTAGCATTACATTCAAATGAGTCAAACATATGTTGATTACTGTTGTGTGCTTTTGATATGACTTTTCTTTTGGCATAAAGCTCTATGCTGATTTGGGGAGTGGCTGGAATGTAGTTCAACAGCATATTTCTGACTATGAAGTCTCCATTAGTTGTTTTACTTGTCTCTGGCAAGCATAGGAGCTGTTAAACTCACTGGATTTTCCAATGAAGTGTGATGACTTTGGCATAATACTGGGCTATTGGCTGCAATGACATTTGCAGGGATTGCAGATGGGAGGAGACAAAATGTCAAAATGGCAGTCAAGGTCCCACCCCTTATGCACATATATGTGCATATGTGTCTACAAGAAATGGGGTTTCAATTGTGCAATTCCAATCACTACCTTGATTTTTTTGAGCAAACCAATTGCTCAAATACTTCCATATGTACCAAGTCAGTGGTTGCTTCAAATGATTTTCCAAATATGTTCAGAAGTTCAGGGTGAAATATGTTTCACCCCTTCAAATGTTTTAAGTTCTTTTTTCAAACATAAAGAGTATTAAAATGGAAAACGTTCATAATTGAGATACAGCAATGTGAGTAAGAAAACCAGTTTGATCTAATACGTGCTTAAGATACTAGGTAGAAACCAGGAGATGGTGAATTCTAGTCCCGATTTAGGCCCAAAGACATCTGGGTGACCTTGAGCCAGCCACTTTCTTTCAACCTAAGAATGAGGCAATGGCAAGCCACTTTTGAGAAACCTTACCAAGAAAACGTTAAGAAATAACCAAGGCTTGTCTCTCAATTGTCTTTATTGTTCTCTGCTCAATGTATGTAAGAGGGAAAAAAACCCTGTGGCTTTGCCTTTCTTGTAAATCATAATCCCACATACTTCGTTTTTAGTTTTCTTCCAGAGAGAGAGTAAGTATAAACAGTAGGGTAAAATGATTAGATTTCATGTCACATAGAAATAACAATATTGGCTGCAATAAAAATTAAGGATGTTTTGGAGATGTGTGATGATATCTATTTACTACAATTGTGTGCTCCCAGAATTTCTCTGTTAGTTAATATCAGGTTCCTATTCCTTTTGAACAAAATGTTTAGTATCAATATGTTAACACTGTACTGTGCATAATATTAATTAATTACAATGTAGAGGCTGCACATCTTTAACTGATTGTATAGATTTTATTTAAAAAAAAACAATATTTTTTAAAAATAAAACTGATTATAGCATCCATGATAGTGCTCTCCAACTTTTAACGTATACTGTCATGTACAGCTTTTTTTTTAAAAAAATTATTATACATTCCATCACTTAAAAACAGCCTGTATTCCTGAAATGTGAAGGAAGCATTGTATTCTACGTGATATTCCACTGGTTCCATGTATTTTTTACCCAGTTATATGCCTTTTTTTAAAATTTGAAGCCTAGGGATAGGCAGCTGTCCAGGTGTCTTCCTCTGAATAGCCAGTATCTCATGAGATTGGAAGGAGTCAACTAGAGATGGAGAGAGGAACCTTTATGATTTGTCCAACCAGGCAACCAGACTGCTCGCAACTATTCTCAACATAAGATTGAAAAAACATTCTTTCCCCTTATAATACTGTCTAAATGTTTTGGAACTTCAATTCCCAGGCTGCGTCCTGGTTGATTGTTCTGGGACAGCTGGAGGGTGCTAGGATGAAAAAGAATGATCCAGTTCTAAGTTCCAGTCCAGTTTAGGAATGCAACCAATGAAACTGAATTATAAAAAAAAGTTTGATGATAACTGGGTAAAAAGTCACTACAACTAACACATATATTACAAGATGCCTTTAAAAAGAAAAAGAAAAAAGGACCGAGCCATATTATTACTTTTTTATTTTAACACTGGAATCTGTACTTGCTTTTTTGGCTGGTAATCAATTGCATTTCTTAAAAACTGGATTTATCTTAAAGCCATCTTCCTGATTTGGGGGGTGCAGACATTTAGTTACCTGCCAGTGTGGCCCAGAGCTACTATTATTGGACAATGTGTGACTTGCGGGTGGGGTTTGATCAGCCAAACCTGCTTGGCAAGTCCTCGGGCCTGACTCACCTAAGAGACAGGTGGAGCCCTGCTCTAGCAGCGGTCCTCACACAGAGGCCATCAGTCCTGCACAGAGTCAAGTCCTCGCAGCACCATGGCTCTGAGTGTCACCATCAAGAGGGTCTCCCAGCTGCCAGGGACTGGGGAGAGGCAGGTGCACATCAGCTTTCGAGGTGCGGAGGACAGGGAATGGGGGAAGTCTGGGGAGGGTGGAAGGAGATGCACACAGGGTTTTGGGAAGAGGAAAGACATAATCCAATGGCTTAATATTCTATCCTAGAGAAAGCTAGAATATACCTCTGTAATGTAATTGTTTCCTAATGATACAGAGTTTGTGGGGCTTGTATACAACATGGAAAAATACATAAACCTGCAAGTTATTCTTTCTGTGAACACTTGTCTGTCCTTTTAGGAATATCACATAATTATGTATGTACTGCCACAAGCAGAACATATTCAGGAGCTTTAATCAAATCAACAACAACAAAGTCTTACAGTTGTTTAAAGAGGAACGTTTATTATAAGTTAAAGTTTTGCAGACTGTAATTCACTTTGTCAGAACGCCTTCCTAAGAAAGGCATACTATATATTCAACATGATTGTAGGGAGGAAGCTTTAGTAAAAGGAAATGCCAAAGAAAAATTAAATTAAAATTAAGAGGAGTCACAGATAATTAAAGAAAAAGAATCTAAAATCAGTTCCTGAGTAAACTTTCTGGGAGAACCTGAAAGTTCACACTCATTTTTATCATTTTGGTTGATTCAATTAAAAGCATCACCCCAGTATAAATTTTTATCTTTAAAGAACAGAACTTTCTCTCCTAAATTCCTTTTGTTGGTCTGCCTGTTGGTCTGTCTGTCTGCCTGTCTCTCATCTCTCGTCTCTCATCTGTCATCTCACTATCTCTCTATCATCTATCTCTGTCTATGTCTGTCTGTCTGTCTGTCTGTCTGTCTAGCTATCTAGCTATCGTCTATCTGAAATTTGGAACTTTATCTTAAAAGTCACATCCATCTGAAGCTCTGCTTCCAGCAAATACGGAAGCAGACTCCAGAACATGGAATACATATTAAAACTGGACACAATTATTTGTGTGGCAATAAGTCCAGTTAAAATAGATTTGTTTTATTTCTGAATAGCTTTGTATAGAATTCTACTACTAAGGTTTATACTGGCAGCATTTGACACCAGAGAGAGAAAAGTAAACAATTTTTAAAAACAGTATTGCGATTCTGAATTTAATGTAAATAGATATTTCCTACAAGATTAATTCTGTAGGAAAAAAAATATAAGTAATCTTAAAAGGTTTATTTAACTTATTTAGATATTTTATATTTTTCAACCCAAGTTCTGATCAATACTTTGCCACTCTGGATTACATACTGCACAAGCAATTTGCGTTTCAATGGAAATGTCTAGTAGCTTTTTTGTCAGTAGTTATTTCCTTCTTTTTCATTTAATGCTCCATTGGTGGTGAGTCAGTAACTGAGAATGGTCTGGTGTCCTTTTTTATTTTCTACTACAGTGGCATTTTACTAGAGTAGCTATTTGTTTCATCTGTCTGTTTGAAAGAGGAAATAAATGATTAAATAATATTCTAATTATACATCTTTGGCCAGTTCGTCACTAGTCTGTTATCACATCTAGCATCACCAAGCCGTTAATAATGTCTTCAGTACTGTTATACTAACACAAGATTGGTTGAACATGGTTCTAGAAAAGTGTTTTTCAATTTTAGCAGCTTTAGTATATATGGATTTCAGTTCCCAGAATCTCCCAACCACCCATGCTGGTGAAGAATTCTGACAGTTGAGGTCCATATATCTTAAAATTGTCAAGGTTTACAAATACTGCTCTAGAAAATGCTGTAAGTGACTGGTGTGGAATAGCAATTAAAATGTGACCTTAAGCAGACTTCAGCCTGTACAGTTATACAGCCCTAGTGTAATATCAAAGGTAGAGTCACTTATTTCATCTGTCAATGCAGCATTTCTCTCCCCATTGTTTTTTCCTCTTAAGTTCCTGAGATAATAAGTTTGGAAAACATGAAGTTTTTGCTCTGATTTCTGTATGTGTATTTTGAACATAATAGATATTGCACAGAGACACGTTCTATATCAGAGGTGTCAAACTCGATTTCATTGAGGGCTACATCAGGGTTGTGTTTGACCTCAGGGGGCCAGGGTAGGCGTGGCCAGGGTGGCCATGTCCAGCTTGATGTCACTTGTGTTGGGGGCACCTGTGGAGGCCCAAGCCCTCTGCCAGTGAAAACGGGCTCCCAATCTCTGTTTTTGGGTCCTGCAACCCTCTGCCAGCAAAAACGGAGCTCAGGAGGGCTGCATGTGGCCCTCCCAACAGTGGTGGGTCGCTCCCGGTTCGCACTAATTCACAAGAACCGGTAGTAAAAATTTGTAGTAGTTTGGAGAACCGGTAATAACATTGGCTGGCCATGCCCCCGAACCGGTCCCCAGTCCGGTCACCGCTCACTTATCCCACTCCCCTCATCAGAGGCTTTTTTTTTTTACTTTTAAAAGCATTTTTTCTACAACCTCTTCAGCTGAAAAAATGCTTTTAAAAGTTTAAAAAAAAGCCTCTGATGATCGCGCGGCTCAGCTGGGATCATCAGAGGCTT